>BQNB010211069.1:0-10225 GCA_026074375.1 Tanacetum coccineum
CATTTTAAGTCCGTTTTTGGTTATTTTAGCTTGTTTTTAAAGGTAAAAGGTATGTGTAATTAAGCACATACCATTAATCACTAAGCTTATTTTAAAAGGGAGTATAATTAGTTGACAAAAGATGTACACGTAGGTTTGATAATTATGATGATTCCTTAAGTTAGTCTATATTCTGTAGAATGAAATAAGTACATTTAGGACTTAGTTGACTTAAGTGTTATCATTTCGACTACTTAAGAGGGAATAATTGTGACATCCGGGACTTAGTTGACTTTGGTGTTACAATTTATATCATCACTGTCGTGTAAGGAGAAATACGTACATCCGGGACTTAATTGACTTTGGTGTTACAGTTTCAAATTAGTTGTGTACTTCGAATATTTTGGCTTTTTACATTAAGATTTTTTAATGCGGCTTGCAAGAAATCTTTGAATCTACTCAAGAAAGGATTGCTGGTTTGGGGGGAAGCTAAGACAACTTCCAAATGGAGATTATCAAAACGGACTACAGACTACAGACATGGACAAAATGACTTTGTCATTTTCGGTTTGAACATTTTCAGGTCCTATCTCATACATAATCTTGTGAATATATAAATGTGTAGTGTAGACTTAAATATAGGCAAATATCGTGTTTGAGTATGAATTTTCAACAATTTTTTAGTAAATTTAATTTTTTTCAAATTAACGTACTCAAACACCATATTATTCCCTCATAATTTAAGGGGGAGCATTAAAATGTTCCAATAATCAGCTTGTTAATAATTGGACATTTTTTTTCCTGAATCCATGAATATTTGAATCAATTGATATCCAAAATATCAATAGATTTGACATTTTGATAAAGGGAGAAAATATGATTAAAATATATGGCTAAAGATGTGAATTTAAAGGACTCAATTGCAAGCTTCGCCCTTCATGTGCTAAACATTTTTTAAATATTGATGCACATGTTGAGGGGGAGCATTTTTGAATGGTTTAAGGCTAAGAATAATACCAAAAGACCGATAATGTTTGTAATTACTTGGAGTTATAAGGTGGTTAGGATTAGGTATTCGTTCCCATGATCCAGCTAGAACTGAAGGGATCAACCCAGGGACATTCCACTAGTTAGTGTAGAAGTCCATAGGTATGATAAAAAGGAGAAAATGTGAGAAAAGGGAATAGTGCCGACTGAGATGGAGCTAGTACCGGAACAAAACCAACAAGGTACTAGTCATGAAGTTTCGTTAAGCACTGAAGGGGTTGAAGAATTAAAAAGAAAAGTTAAGATAAAGGGTTAAAAGAAAGAAGCCCTCCTTACACTTACGCAAAAACCGGGTCAATACATAAACTGTCAGAAACACTAAGCTATTGTCTAGTATTGAAGACAGTCGTCATGGACCCAGTGATGTAATGCACAACCCTCCCCAGCCACTCAAGGTGTCTCAAAAGACTCTTGTTTCATTTCTCACGGAGATTACACTCATTTCTACTAAATTTCTCACTCCGAGTTAGTTGGTATTGAAAAGGGTGGCAGTCTGCTCTAGCCTTCGATTACTAAAACCAAATGCGCACTATTGAGTCTAGAGCCAAAAGAGATCATCCATAAATCTCGCTTAGACACTATTTAATTATATTTGTTGCTCACACACTGTGAAAACAAGTAATAACTTAAGAGTCCTACGCATTATCCTTGTGATTTTGCCAGAACATCATAGTGATACTTATGTAATCACAATGAAGATGGAAATCCTTCCAGTGTCAACATCAAATAGCACTGCGGTAGGTGACTTGTGCGATTCTATATGAATTAAACTTGTGACATCTGGAAAGCAACGATGGTGTGATTCTCTATGAATCAAACTTGTTCCAGGTTATGAATTGACGGTTGATAAAATTTTAAAATGTTTAAAACTTTTGATGTGTCACAAAACTACTTTAGCAAGTGATATGTCGATTGATTTTCAAATCAATTTTTATTCAATCAGTGAGACTTTGTCCCTTTGGTTCACTCTTATCGTGTTGTTTGCTTTGAGACATTCCGGTAATGAGAACCAGCTGAGTAAGATGAATCTAATACTTTTATGTTAGAAAGATTCAATACTGCAAGCTGGAATTCCTGTCAATGAGATTCTTCTTAATTTGAATCTACCTGATTATAGGTCGATCCTTACAGATTAGAAGCATAAATCCAACCACATGGGCGAGTGACAAAGCCATACTCGTCCCCCAAATTTTATTGCTATCTAGATTGTTGCAGATTCATATAAAGATGGAGTGGAGGTACCTGGTTCCAGCTGCTGCTCAAGATAAGTCAAGATTCATAGCCACATGCTCATACTTGACCGATATATGTAAAGACATCATGAAAGCTCAACTACATTTTTCAAGACTTCCGCTACTCTGATACCGTACGTCTTTCTGGAAGTGACAAATTATTAAAGTCAAAGAATTTCAAAGAAGTTTCCGTCACTCTGATACTAAACGTCTTTCTCGTAGTGACGAAGTGTTATAGTTAAAGAATATCAAGAAAGATGTCTTATTCAAGCTTTCAAGACCAAGAAACAACAATAGTATGAGCATGGTCTAAAAGTCACAAGTGCACAAGACGGTGACAGATCACAATATGATGATAAATGATTATCCTTGGTTGATGATCTCAAAGAAGTTCAAGGTCACATACAAGTCAAGCCTATCAAAACAAGCTCAAGCCTAAAGTCAAAGATCACTACATCATGTTCACAAGATGAAGTCAAGAAATCTGCGAGCACAAGACTGAAGATAAAGCATAGTATGCTAGGTTTATGTTTTTGTAAAATGGAGTGACCTCCCTTAGGGGGAGACTGTTAGGAATACAAAAAGTATCAGTCACTTCCATTATATCGTTAGATAGCTCGTAAAGTAATATTCGGAAACTTAGTAGGCCAGTAAGCTAAATCCCATGGTAAGCCCATGGTCAAATCCCAACCGGCCATCTATGTGTAAGTATATAAACCCTTTCCATGTTATGGAAAGTGTGTTGGTTGAAGCTTTTTACACATACATTTAGTGTGTTTTCATATGTGTTCTTCCTTCCACTCTCTTTCTCTAGCTTTCTCTCTCTAGTTCATAAGTGTGTGTGAATTTGGGAACCTACAACGATGATATTGATTGAGCATTGCTTTGTAGAAGACTTGAACACTTATCTTTATCCTTGAATCTTTATACTCTTTTAGCTCCCCCTCAACCACATATCCATCTCTTAAATATTGAAGTAGTGATCTTGATTGTGAAGACTTTTTCTTGAATGACTTGTTGTTGATGATGATATTGTTGAAGTAATCTCATACAAATGTTGAACCGACTATCTTGATTGACCTTTAAGCTTGATAAAGCACTACAGCTTATTCTAAACATTTGATGATGTAACCTCGAAACATATCAATAAGAAAAGAAAAATTAACAAAATAACTCTCATTATGTTTTTGCTTTCTCTCTTTTCTTTTAATCCTCACCAACAATATATACATTTTCTCATTCTATTTTTGCTTTCTCTTTTTTCTTTTAATCCTCACCAATCATGAAGATAAAACATATCTTCTTGATCAAACTACTTATAACATAATGATTTCCTTAAAATTCAATTTTGTTTTGCCCATTATCTTGATTTGTCCCATTTTTTCTTGCTTATATCTTCTCCCCTTTATATACCGATGAGGTGTCATTTTATATACTTTTTCAGGGTCATTTACCCCCAAAATCGTGTGTTTATGCCCAAAATAGGTACTTAATCGTTCCTTTTCAGGTATTTCTCATTTGGAAGACATTTGGATGAATTACACGTGACTTGGGCTCATTTAGAGAAGAAACGGACAAGACTACAGACCAACACCAAGACTCTTGAAGATTTGTGCTCATAGAGACTAGAGACGGCGTCATATGCTATACTAGACGCCGTCACAACTCATCAAGTGACGGCGTCACACATTTCTAGACGGTGTCAGCTCGTACCGACTCAAACACAGATCTAGAAGATTCATTTTACGATGGCATCACGACTAAAACGCGACGCCGTCGCGTTGATTTTCTTATATATACAAACCCAAATTTAGGGTTTTTAGTGTGTAACTTTAGAATAAAAAGAGGGTACGAACCCTAGTTTGTTTAGCAGCTGTAGGAGATGATTTTAGGGCCTAAAAACCCTATTGTACTTCTTTCAATTCATTTTTTAATCAAGTAAGGTTTACTTAATCATTCAATATGTCTATGTGTTGTTTGATTTATTTTTCTTGCTTTACCTTTAACATGCTTGGCTAAACTTAATATTGTGTTTATTTATGATTGTATGAAACCTAGAATGTTGATCTTAGTGATGTTGCTTCTTGTGATGGATGTGCACATTAGGTCTTAGAAAACTAGCTTTCTGTCTATAATCGCTGTTGATATGTCAAGGGAAACGTGATTGTGTAGAAAGGATACCATCAGGTAACAGTCTTCGTACTACCTTGCCCCTTAATATGGTTGATCCACTTTTAATGTATTTTACATGCACTTAGTAAACTCCTAGGGGCCATGTAATAGTCTTCATACTACCTTGCATGCGCGTTGCTCTAGCGGCATACTAAGTAGACGATGAGTTCGTGTAATTTGTTCATGCTTTAGGAAATAGTTACACAGATCATCACAAGGGTGACAAGGCAACAACACTAGGAGAAGCAATCTAGGGATAATACATGATTAAATAGACACAATCTTTTATCTATTTGTTATCACCATTAGCGTAGAATTAAATTTAGTTTATTAGCTAAAACCAACCCACCTCTCAATTATATGATTTACTTGCTTTCCATAAAATACAAAAATACAAAAATAATCTTCCTTCAACCTTTAGAATTCTGTTAGACCGTGATCAAGCCTTCCCAACCTATTCCCCGAGTGAACGATAAACAACCCCGAGTCTTGCCTATACTACACTACAACGATTAGGTGCACTGCCTAGGGAGTTGTAAAACTTCTCGTGTAGAAGTCCTACGACAACCGCACATCATGAACAATGCCAGTCGATGATTACAAGAACAGATGTATTGAGCTGGAGAAGATTGAATACTTAGGGAAAATGGAGAAGATGGAGAAAAGGAAAGGGTTGGCTATAGTATGGAGAAGATGGAAGTGCGGGAGATGATGAAGAATGTATCCAAAAATTATTTACACCAAATAAAGTGTGTATAAAAATTTTTAATTATAATTTTTATTATATAAATACAAATAAGAAATTCAAATATACCAAGTTGCACCAAAAAAAAATTAAGTTGCCCTAAGGTACAAGTATCCCCATGTACAATGTACTATTGTGTAAGTATTTTTTTTTCAAATAAAATATTAAGGTGAAATTACTAAATGACCAGTTGCCCTAAGTACAATTCGCCCCAAAAGTATTAGTTGCCCTAAATGGAATGAAGTATTTATACCTTACACATACGGGACACTTGACACATTCTTCCTTAGTTGCCCAGAAGCCAAGTTGCACTGGGACAATTTTATGAATTAATGTTTTTTGGGATAGGATTGCATTCCATAAATGTTTTTGGTGTAGAAATGGAATTTTCCCATGATTTTCGGATAACTTCATAAGAAATAAACATATCACTAACAAAAAGTTGTAGAAATTTAAAACAAATACAAAGTTAATTAATGCTAAGAGGGTGGAGTGTGGTGGGGAGATATATCTCCTCACTTGGGCCCCACAACCCGCCACATCAGCATCTCACTCCCACTCAAAAATACATCTTCACTCATAACACACTCCTATCTCCTCACTTTGGCCCCACCACCCACAATTTTATTTACTTTTTCATTTTTTTCACACAAATTTAATTTATTTCATTAAAATTAAAAAATACAAACATAAATTTAAAAATACAATACGGAATTTAAAAATACAATACTGAACTTAAAAATACAACACATAAACGTTTTAATCTGTTTCGTATTTGGAATCTGATATCACCCCAAATTCCAACCTGAATAACTCATTATGAGCCCCATCCGAATCAAGAATAAAAACCTTTTCTTTAAGCAGCTTCGCTTTGTAACACCCCTATTTTTACATATAGCAGCGGAAGCTAATATGGGGTATTATTTCAAGGTACAACAGTCATAATCATAGAAAACGAATCAAAAAAGAGTCGCTTATTTAAATAAGTTATCTTTCATTATTTTTTCAGAGTTTTTACAAAAGATAGGTCCCAACATCTGTATTTACAAAGTGTGAATGATAACGGTTTTTCCATCTTCATGTCCTCGCCACTCCTTGCATCAAGACGAGTATTCCCATGGATCATTTTCGTTATTGAAATTGGAAGCCATTTGGGAGAGTTGGTTAAGAAGTTGTGTGATATAATGAGGAGATTGTGAAGGTATTTATAACGGAAAATTAGCCATTGGAATTCAAAATTTAAAAATATAAATACAGAATTTAAAATAACAATACTTTATTTAAAACATTACATTAAAACAACATTTAAAACATTACATTAAAATAGTTCCTAAATTACTAATCCGATGACTCGTATTCTGAATCATATCTCACCACCCTAAATTCCATAAAGAATTCATCATCATCGACTTGTTTTGGCCTAATTTTCTCCTCTCGTACTTTTTCATCCATTACTTTTTCTTCTAATGTTTCTCTTAAGGCTTCTTCATCTAGATGTAGTTGATGTAGCTCTTTCTCAGTAAGATATAAATCAGCATGTGATGCCGAACAACCTACACTTTCTTGTGAGCGGTAGTAGTATTTTTCCAGTAGCCAAGCTAACTTAGCATCCATTTGTTTTTCTACTTTTGCCGCTTTTCCATACATAGAAAGATTCAGCTCGTAATCTTTATCAGAACCTTCTTTTAAGAAAGTGTCGATCAAAGCACGGCTCTCTTGTGAAATATCATTACATTTCTTGTAAGCATTTATAAGATCGTCTTTAGCTGTGCATGAATTTTCAAATTGCAAGGCTAAATCCAGAATCGCGTTCTGATGACCCTTATCTTCGTCAATTAGTTTTTGAACCAAAGCTTCGACTTTAGAGTCGGTATGTGGAAGCGAACAAGCTATTTAAAAAACTTAACAAGTTATATGTTATAATTTTTGTTTGGGATTAAGTGTGAAAAAATTAGGTTAAAAAGAGTGGTATTTATATTATAAAAGAGGGTATAATATATATATTTTTTTAAATGTTTCAACGGATACATTTTTAAAAAATATAACATTTATATAATTTGTCGTTATCTGACTAGCTTAAATGGCGAGTTACCTAAATTTTGGAAGTGGCGAAAGGATGTGGTGTGATGGTGAGGCTTGTGGCGAGGGCCACATAGAAAGTGGCGAGATACCTCGTCACCATACTCCCTGCTCTAATTATTACTAATTAAAAGTCTTTTACTACGAGTTCCAATGCATTAAAGTTTTGACCAAGTAAAATCTTGGTAGATTTAGTACTACCCTTAAAATGACATTGTAGCTAGCTAGAGACAATATTTTATGTATCATTATTATGGTTCAACACACAACAAACATGTGGAATCAGTCGATTTCATTTAAGCCCCCCGTTTGTGTAGGCGATTGATTCAACATATTTACTATGTGAATTGATTTCATTTAAGTATCATTATCTGCACAACAACGGTTTTACTAAGAATAGCACAATCACGACACTTGGATGCAGATTAAAGCCCCTAACGGTTTATGATCTCTACTCACAAAACATCGATAAAAAACACGACTTCTGGAGTAGGCACGCAAGGTGTCGAGATTAGAGTGCAAATTAGATTAAGTTCATTATAGATTGATGTGCATGTTATTGCTGAAAGTCGATCCAGTTATGTGATATATTAATATTTTTGAATGTGCTTTTTATGTTTTCAAGTTGAATGTTTACATCTTTTAATGTAGTTGCATTGAATGCATTTAATGTATAAACCATTTAATGCTAATAGATTTTTACAAAAGCTTGGAAAGTCTTTTATAAAAAGCTTTTAAAAAACGTTATGGCACAATGCTAAAAAACTCTTCTAAAAGCTTTATGAAATAGTAAAAAGTCTTTGGTGTTTTATGCATGTGGATGCTCTAAATACTACAACAGTTTTTTTTTTGCAAAAAACACAATTTATATAGATAAAGAGAAACTTCAACAAAGTTGAAGTTAAAATTACAGACACTTGATCACAAATTCTTAAGTCAACATCAAAACAAAATAACCAAATCTGATACACAAAACAAACTTCACTGGAGATCCCACGGTTGATCAATCCAAATGTGATATTGTGAGGCATGACACACTTTTTACTCAACTGCACCTTGAAATGCTTTTCTTTTAACGATGGTTACCGCTTTGGACCAACAAAAGAATTTATCATTGAACGTCGCCTCGTTTCTTGCTAACCAAATTTGCCAAATAGCATAAGGACCAATTAATTTCCAAATTTTGCGAAAGTTAGCAGGCATACCTTCACTCCAATCTTGAACAAATTCTGATATTGAACTCGCCAATACCCAAGACATGTTCCACCATCTTAACAAACTACCCCAAAACAGAAACGCCCATTTGCAATGCAATAACACGTGTTCAACAGATTATGTAACTGAACCGCACTAAGAACAAGATGCAAGATTGATATCTGCAATGATGTTTCTATGAAAAAGTAAATGTTTTACTGTATTCGTTGGAAAACAAGATGCAAGATTGATATCTACTACAACTGTCATGTTGGAAAACTCAATTACATAGATACCTGTGCGTGTGTTACTAAAGGTAGAGTGTTTGATTGGTTCAAACTTTCAAATGAAAACCATATAAAGCATTTAATTTACATATAACTAGATGTCCTAACTTCAAAAGAAATAAACAGATGCAATGTTTGAATTCACTCTATTACAGATGAAAGCTATCACGAAGTAAAGTAGAAATGGTAAGTTCATCAAATGAGCAGTTTGCGAGTATACATTAGTTCAGTAAAGAATATACATCTAACGAGTATGGCCAGGTACAAATGTGTTTTCTACTCGATAAACAAAAGAAGGTATATATAATTGGCAAGAGTTTTTTCATCCTTTTTGCAGTCTTCGCAGTTAAAGTTCTCGGGTAGTAGTTTCTAGAATATGTAATCTTGTGTATTTCTAGATTTATACTTGTATTTTTCAGCTCTTAGTGCCTAGTAGCTTTTAATTCAACTAGGCAAGTACCCGCGCATAGCGGCTGAAATTCCTAACATAAAATAATTAACGATATGCGATATTATGGTAAGTGTTTCGTGTACGAATGGGATACACGTGTACATTTAAATATGATCATAAATTCAGTAGCACTTATTTGTAGACTACGTTGAACATTGGGTTTCTAACTATTCAAATAATAATCACGGATGTATTGTCTTGTCCAAAAGTAGATAGTCGTGTCCAAATGGTGTTAGTAATATGATAAGAAACTTGGTTTGTAACTATTTAAATAATAAATGTGCATGTATTGTCTTGTACAAATAGTAGATGGTCTTGATGGGCGAATGCATGCGATCAACGTTAAACACTCGAGTACTCCATGTTGATTTCCGCAAACACCAATACTTTAAGAAAAGAAAAAGACAAACTAAGTAAGTTGTTGATGAGAGTATATCAAAAACTTCTTTAAAAGAAACTATTTACAATATCGCCATACAAATATCATAGACATCGCATTGTAAACACTTTTATATCATTAATCACACTTGCAAAGAAATTGTTATATGAACATCATAACTATAGAGTATTGCAAGGTATTTATTTTTTTATAAACATAAACAAAAAAAAGTTGTGTTCAATGTGTATTCACTCATCACTTGTTACAACACTTGCAAGTGACCAGTATGCAAAATCAGTAGAGCCAATTTGGTAGTAAAACTAAACAATGGAGTTATGAACAAAAAAAAATTAAAATAAACCGCCAGAAAGATACATGGGAACATCAATGCAACAACGTATACCTTAGACATCAAAACTTGTACCTCAACCTCCCTGCCTGTCAAACGTGCATACGAAAAACAGTTCCCAGTTGGACAGTATAACTTATGCATAAAAAAGTTCCATTCTGAGCAGTGCGCATTTGTATAATACAACCCACCAACGCATTGACGGGTGTATAGAAAGCTATTGACAAGTCAAATTATGTTTGTATTGTTTTGTTTGATCAAGATACAATCTTCTGGTTTCCTGTTTTATATGAACATTTTAACTTCCTGAG
>BQNB010211070.1:0-10225 GCA_026074375.1 Tanacetum coccineum
ATTGTCAGCCACTAACCAACATCGTCCTCATTACCATCATAACCCACATCGTCCTCGCCAACATACCCATCCACCACTTCTATCAGTGGTTGGCGGTGGTGGATGGGTTGGTGGTGGTGGTTGAGGCTGGTGGTTTGTGGTGATGGTGGGTAAGGTTGGTGATTTACAACGGTGGTGTGTAGGTTTGGTGGTGGAGGTGGAGAGGAGGCTTGGTGGTGTTGGTAACGACCGGTGGACTTAAAATGTAAAACTTAATAGATGATCGTTAAATATTTAACGAAAAAACCCCGATTGGCAAAAAGAAAAAAAAATAGTGTCTTTTTATACAAGAAAAAAAATATAATACATTGATTAAAAATGATTCTTAAGTTATGTATCTTTTTATGTCATTTGCCTAATTTTAAAAGAGACCAAAGTTTGTACCTAGCAGGATGAATTGAACGATCTTCTACAATTTTCTCATACAACTCGTTATATTGATAAACTCAATCTGATTATGAACTTATATGGCATAGTGAATTCATATTACGGAGTATTTGTTTTTTAATTCTAGATATATGTTATTATATGAGGGACTTCGTTTACATATGAGAAAAAAAGTTAAATACAGAGGACTAATTCTAGCCACCAGCCACCATTTGCACATCAAGATAACTAGCGGCGGCATCTTCACTAAACCTTACAATTCAAATCTTCACGGTGACTTGACCCAACTTGATCATATATACATACTTTGAAACTTATACTCCCTCCGTCCCTAAATAAGTGTCCACTTTTGACTTTCGAAGTCATTTTTTAGTAACTTTGACCTTAACTATTTTTTGTTGTGTTATATAATACTTGATGCAAAATATATAAATGGATTGGGTTTTAAATATATTTTCATTGATATAATTTTCATTAAGTATTATATAACACAAAGAAAATAATTTAAGGTCAAAGTTGATGGAAAAAGACTTAATTGACCCAACTTGATCATATATAAATACTTTGAAACTTATATAAACTACTCCCTCGGTTCTAGCATTATTGTCCACGTTTCCTTTTTAGGATGGTCTAATCTAATTGTTCACTTTTAAAAATAAATAAAAAAGTTTGATTAAGTTTACTATATTAATTATTATTACATTCTTTAATTAATTAGCTAAGAATAAAATTGTCATTATGTTAAAAAATATGAAAAAAAAACAGAAATAAAGTGTATTTAATAATTATAGAATTAGGAACAAGTCCGCTTTGAAAGATTTGTGAAAACTAGAACAAATTATCATACGAGTAATAAAACTGTAAACGCTGAGTGTTGTAAACGCGAAAAAGATGCAGTAAAACTGTGGTAAGTGTTGATACTCTTTGTAACTTTTTTTGCCATGCCCAAATGGTAACGATAACCACCCCTTTTCCTTTAACAAACTACTTCTCATTTCACAAACTTAATTTCATGATGTCAAATATTACAACACGAGCATTATCGATTGTCTTTAGCACTTGTTGGTTGCTCAAAAGAATCTAATCAATGATCGACTACAAGTTCATGACATCTAGTCAGCATATGCTGATTTACATACCCGAAATGAATTCCACCCCTCTTGCTATACCAGATTTACATTTACGGAATTAAAATTCTTCTACTAATCTCTACTCCAACTAAATGTCTTTCTGTGTAATTTTTAGTATGAAAGGATACAAGTAAAGAATGGGGTGAGCGCTAGTGCATCTACTGAGTAGATGTTTTTGTGGAAGAAGCTGCTAGTGGGGACTTCGGAATATCAGAGATGGTGGCTCGAGTGACTTCCTTTTTTAACTTGAAGTTATTATATGCTGCTACACCACCAATGGCTGCATAAACAATCACAGGTGTAAATATGTGCTTGTTTTTTCAAATTACTTATAAATATAGTAGTAACTTGCACATGCCCAGCCCCCACGATTAAGTATTTTCAAATGAAGCACAATATATCAGAAAGAGGATCCATCTTTAGACTATAGGGGTGCTAGGAAGGTGTTTCGAAAGCGTATATAACATTCGGATAAGAGAAATCATATACTCTGTACATGTGATATGGGTCGACTCGGATTAAGTTTTATCTCTCACGGGTCGAATGGGTTAAACAAGTCGAACGTTGCCCAAATTGTATTTTTAAATCATAAAACGCCATCGATCACTATATCCAAAAGCATTATACTTTGTAAATCCACATGTCCAGAAAAATATTTTTTATCACCTCATCTCTAAAGAATGGTTTCAGGTTAACCCAACCCAGCCTGTTCCGACCCGTAATAAAAAAGTACTCATTACCCAACCCATCTGACCCGATATGAAGCTGCAACTAATTACCTATTGCATAACCGAAGATATTTATCAAGGTGAGCTTCGTATCAGCAAAGAGAAGGGCTGACAATAAGACCACCACCCAGTCCTTAACAACTCCAGCCACTCGAATTGTTAGGGCACTTGTATGTTGAATCACAAGGAAAACCGAAAGATTTAGAGCAAAAGTACAGAGGGAGTTAAGTGTTAGCACAAGAGGCTGAAAGCTCCACGTGCCTTGTGCATCCATCTTTGGCTTCTCCAAAAAGATCCATGGAATTAACAAACAAAGAGCGCTGCACAGCCAATCAAGATTCTGTTCACATGCACAGAAATGTATAAACAGAACAGTGGCAGGAAGGGAAAAGAATAACTTTTAAGAGGTGGCAAATCGTGCGCTCACAACGTGGTAGGTTGAAAAGCTTGGGTCAGGTTGACCCGCTAATCTTTTAATAGTCCCTGTGGTTTAGTGAAATAGTACCCAGGACAGACGATCTCTATTATTTTTTCACCAAACCACAGGTATGATTTATGATATTTATACTTTTATTCATTTATAAATATTGCAGTTAATCATGATCCAATATTTGGATAAAAAAGATTTGAGAGGGTTATATACAGACTTTGGCCGACTTTAAAACTCGCTTAACTCACACTCCTACTCCCATTTTAGCTATTTTTATTTAGCCTCTTTGAAAGAAAACACTGCCCAAATTGACCCATTCATAATTGCATTAGACGAAATTGCCACCTCTTATTTTTAGCTCTACAGGTAAAGGGACATGCCTGCAAGGGCTGACGTAATACATCATGGATATCGGGTTTAACTTCAGACCCTTTCTCTTAACCAAGATTTCCATAAAAATAAGTCTTAAAGCTTCTCCAACAACACCTCCCATTTGGTAAACCACACCAACCCAGTTAATGTTGATTTCACCATAAGAAGCCACTAACACTCCAAAGCTTATCAAAGACATTATCAAAAGCATCCTTATGCTCATCACTTCAAGTCCAGCTGCTACGCCAAGAATGAAAACAGCTACTGGCACTGCACATCAGTCCAAAATGTGTTAATCATGTCTAAAGTTTCGTTAACATACCTGCAATGAAAATTGAGATTAATCCAAACACTAAATATACTTACTGACAGCTTTCAACATCTGAGCAAATGCAACGGATATATAGAGGTAAGCAGTGTTTCCTAGCCAAAGAGTCATTGCAAACATTGCACCAATTGGAATTACTGACGAAGTGTATCTGTATGTTTAAGTGGTGATAATTAACCACACAAACAAGTGAATAACTGAAAGAAGATGAAACATATTATTACCTATCCTAAGCCTTTAACAGAAAATTATTACTGAGGGACAACATTCTTTGTTGTTTTAAATCTTTCTAAACTATACTGCATACTTGTTGTATGATTGACCAACATACTATAGACGAGTGTCATCTGATTTCATATGTCAGATAGAAAAAAGACACATACTTAATGCTTACATTTCGAGAGTCATGCCTTCCTCAACTTTTAAAATCTGCAAGTAAATGTGCAAATTGCATTAGCCATATATAATAAAAATACCTGGATGTGGAAATTCTAGACATGGCGCAAAGTAATTTATCACCTTGAGAACTTTGGTAAGAACAAAACAGAGCACCGAGGAAAACAGCATATGAAGAAGGGTCAACCCAAGGGGATACGGAAAGTTTATCTCCTTCGATGACAAAACCCACTGAATCACCATTGTAAAATAAACCGAATTAAAAATCCAATCAGTAGTAAATGAAACTTAGCAAAGATAAGTTATGACCCGACTCTCAACTTTAACAGAAGACAGATTAAAAATATTGCAAGCAATCCAGATATACATACATAAAGGCATTTCTCAACAAGTTGGCATATATGTGACACGTTATAATATTTTCAAACAAAAATCCTTCTTTAGGTTTTATTTAATACTGAAACCATCTAATAAACGGGTAAACGGATGTGGTTTTCCCTATTTAGGTTAGCCGGGGAGGGCGAGCCTATTTGACTCAAATGTACGCGGCCTCACTAGGTTAACCCCGGGACCGTTTCCGACCCTTCCCTGGCCACCCCCAAATGTACACACCTAGTGAGGTTTGAACCCTTGACCTCTTGTTTGAAAGTCAAGGACCTTACCACTAGGCCATTTGGTGGTGGTTAAAGAGTAATGCAACCACCATTAGCATAAAACACTCGTGTCTGGTATAATTGCAACTCAAACGATTACTGTAGCGCGGAGGGAAAGTGGAAACGAAAAACAGTAAGTCATGATATTTTTTTTAAGAAAATTGAATTTCCCCTTAATGGTTGTCAGGTGATGTCTACCAAAAGACCCAAAGAAACGGGATTTCTAAGGAATAAGTTTGATTGCCTAATCTGAAAAATAATCATTTAAGTAGATGAAAGTGAAAGTAACTACAATAAATAACTAACTACTAACTAATATGGTTCTTCGTTTTATTATTAACTTTGATTTATCAAGGAATCCACATGGACTATTTAGAGGTGAAAGGGTAGCTATTAACTGTTAGTTGATGAAAGGCTACGTGTGCATTAATAGTTAAATAAAATTCCTCTATAGTATACCCTCCATATTCTCTCTTATCTTTTATTCCCTTTGCTACATCACACTGAAGTTGGATTAAGTGTCTACATACTACCCTCCAATTCATAGCAGATTCTACCACATAAGACTGAACTTACATTTGTATCTCGATACACTTTTTGATCATGAAAGAATCTTTGCCATGTCATCAACACAGTCGTTACCATCTGTGTTGTGTCAGTTTTCTATATATTTCCAATGACAAAAGAACCACCCATGACTGCTTTAGCATCTTCCAAACCAATGCCACAGAAGTTTCTATATATTTCTTTAATCCCTTGCCTTAAAATTTCGCATTGTTGCTTTTCCTAGTCTCATAAATCAGCACCGATAACAAAATGCATTATACTAGTGCTTATATCACTCACCTATGTATCTCTTGTATGTTGGTCTATTTAGTTATATATAGCAGATTCTAAGACACGATCAAGGACAAGGCCAAACAGATATTCTCGTCAAAATGAAACTATAAGTAGTAATATAAAAAGTGAATAATAACCAAAGACTGTCATGAAATAAGAAAAAGTCCTAAAAAGTTGTTTATCCATTGCACTAAGCTTGAATAACCTAAAATGAATTAAACTAATGATTAGATCTGGTAATGAAATGACCTTATTGAAGAAGATCTGACCGCTGGAAAGAGCAATGTAAAGAAGAAGATATGAATATGTCTTCATTCCATCCCGAACTGGACCACTTTCATCCGCCATTTTTATTCTCTGTTATGAAATTGGTATGAATGTGATTATTAAAGTTACTTACGGGAGGGTTTGCTTCCTTCCTTTGCTTGTATTTGTATTTTATTTTTATAAAAGTCGGTGGAAGATCGTTTTCTTCTTTTCTTTTTTTTTTAAATGTGAAATGAAGAAAAGAGGTTTCAATAAACTGAAAAGCGCCTAAAACATGAATCATGTGAATGTGATCGACTAGAAAAATAAAATTGTTCAACGACTAAAAATAATATATATGTTTAGGGTGCGTTTGTTTAAGCTGTGAAATTTGCTAAACCCAGCTATAAAGTCCATGTTTAAAAGTATTCGAAGTTCGATTGCGGAACGGTATAACGCAAGTTGTATCGAGCACAAATAACAAACACGAGATACTACAAAGAACCGACAAGAATATGCACATGTTATACCTTTGTACCAAACATTTATTATAAGAATGTTAAAAACTAGCAACCCCCTCATCTCTATAAAATAGAGATGACGGGCTAAAAACCTTCATCTAGTTGGTTAAGGAAACTGTTAGCCTACGTTTATATGAAATGATGGTCATTTTATATTAACGAACTTTGTAATAGACTAGAATTATAGATACGGGATACCTAAGCTAATATTACATACGTTTTGTGATTTATCCCACATCGCCCAAGAGGGAGAAGTGTAAGAGGTTTCTTATGTTATAAAAGGAAGCCTCATCCCCTCATTTACATGGTTGACTAGTCTTACATTGTTTTTGTAAGCTAGAGAGAGATAGGGTGTTTGTTTTGCTTATCATTTCCAATCAAGAAACATCTTCTTTCCTTATAGCTTATTCTAGTCTTCCACCTCTCTTCCTCATCTTATTTTTTATCTTATTTAGTGTGTGAAATTATGTAAGATATAGTCTTACAATTGGTATCATAGCACCTCAGGGGTGTGTGTATTGTGGTTAAGCTTTTTCGTGGCTTATTTTTCTTATTTGTGGCTTATTCTTGTTCTTACACCCTTACGTCCCATTTTTTTCAAAAATAAAGCATAAATCTTGATTTTTAAAGACAAAATCACTACAAGTTTATGTTTATGCTTTCTAAATGTGTTTACAACAAGTTGTAAAAAGGTTGGATCTTTATCTATTTAACTTGTTGTTTTTGTGCTTTTTTGTTGCGTTTTGGTTCTAGAAAGTTAAGCGATTTAAAAGCTCAAAGGACAAGAAGGATGTGTGTTGTTTTTTGAACCTTGCGATTTAAAAAAGAAAGAACACGAGGGCGATTTGTAGTTTGTTTGAATTTTGCGATTTAAAAAGAACAAAAGGACTCAAGGACAATCCTTGTTGCGGTTTAATAGGAAAAGCAACTCAAGCGATTTGAAACTTGTGATTTACTCTTATGCGATTTAATGGTGTGAATTAGGGTTCAAGCGGTTTAACTTGTTTTTGTAACAAGCGATTTAACTTGGAAAGTACAACAGGGACTTAAGCGATTTAAGTTGCAAAAATCATGCGATTTAAACCTAGTTTTGAATCATGTGATTTTAAGTGCATGTGAAATAACAGGGACTCAATCTTGCGATTTAAGTTATACTTAATGATGCGGATTAAATATTCATGTGGTTTAAGTTCATGTGAAATAAACAAGCGATTTACGCAGGGAATTTGCGGTTTAGCATCAAGCGAAATAACCATGAACATGCGAAATAAACTTCTTGCGGTTGGAGTAACATGTTTAGGGTTATTATTGTTGGTTTGTGCTCATGTCATACAAATATTTATACAGCTAGAAATACGTGGGCCTACGGGGTAACACACGTTTACACTTAGATATCATTCTATTAATGTTTATAATAATATATTTGTATATTTATTATTTATATTAATATATGGTTTGACGAAAGAACACTAACGGTCGTTAATTAGTTCGTTACGAATAATTAACTATAAAGGCTTTTTAATTAATGGGTAATTAAATGTAATTAACCATAAATATTAGAAAAGTCAAAAAGTCAACACCAAGGGGTGTTTTCCCTTGGTTCGACTGGCCATAGCCCAAGGAGGGGTATGTAACACCCCTAAAATGGGTCGCAGCGGAAATATGTCCGGGAGCGTTACTTCATAATACAAAAGCAATATCAGGCCTTGTATAAGTCATGGCATACATTAGGCAGCCAATCACCTTAGAATACTCAAGTTAAGATACAGTCTGGCTGTTGGTTTGTGCTCATGTCAGACAGATATTTATATAGCTGGAAATACGTGGGCCTATGGGGTCACACACGTTTACACTTATATATCATTCTATTAATGTTTATAATAATATATTTGTATATATATTATTTGTATTAATATACTAGTTTCATTTAAGGTATTGTTCGAGATGTAATGTGGACAAATAAATGTAATTAGTAAGATATTTTATAAGACAATATTGTGAAATATTGATTTAGCAAAAGAATAAATATGATATAACATATTACAATTTGATATGAGATAACGTATTAATAGAAAAAGTAATTAATAGTATTTACGAAAATAAAGTGATTACAAAGCCTCTAAAATTGCACAAGATGTACCCATAATATAAGGTGGCAAGTACCATCCATTTCAAGCAAGCACAGTTCCTATGCAGGGGGTAAGGAAATATGAATGTCTAATCAGCATACATCTACATCTGAAAGCATGCCATGTAAAGTTCCAAACGTATCTGTAAAACTGCCACATCAAGAAGAATTTTAAGTATTGTGTGATAAATGACTTGTACCAACATGCATGTTTATATATAGCAGAACAAAATAAAGATATCCAAAATTATGTTCTTGTGCTACAACTTCAAGATCACTGAAGATCTCAGCAGCCTTGGCACGTTTGTTTGTAGGGATAGGCTCGTCTTGTGGTGTGTACGGGTTGAAAGGCCTGAATCACCCAAAGTCTATTTTTAATGCATTTATTTAATAACAAAACTATTATTTAAGTAAATATAATTTTAGTAGCAGAAGTGACATCCTCGGTTCGCCAACGTCTTGCAAAAACTGATTCAATGGTCCTTAAAAAAACATTACTATGCATCTTAATCTTGTATATATGATTAAGTACGGCAACACAATATACCTAAGGATCCCCAAAGTACATATGATTGAACTAACATAATACTACAGAGGACATAAAGGATAGCAATATAAATGCTTACTTGGTTATACCTGATAGAAATCAGAGCAATGTTTGTTACCTTTTCGAATTGCTTTTATTGTCAAATATAGTTTCTAATGACAATGACCCCACATTAAGTATTTATGTTACTTGAATGAAAATAGGGATGGTTTATTGTAGGTTGGTACTAGGCAAAAACATTCCCACACCCAAAAACTATCAATTTAGGAATTATTGGATGTTTATTTGGTCTTCATTGGTCTTTAAAAGGTGTTTGTTTCGGCTTATATGTGGGCTTATGAGCTTATTTGATTTCGGCTTATATAACATAAGCTCCACTTTTTTGGCTTATATTAAGACGTATGGGCTTATATAAGTTTATCTTATCGTAATAAGCTTGTATAAGCCCACAAGTCTCAAATTAAGCTAGAAAATTGAGGCTTATGTTATATAAGCCGAAATAAAAATGAGCTCATAAGCCCACATATGAGGCGAAACAAACACCACCTTAGTTTCAAATGAAGTCTGTAATGTACAAAGAAGGGAGTAAGTGTTTTTATATTATTCCTAAAAGGCTTTTCTTTTTTCTTGATTTTTTTTTTGAACGGCAAAATTTTATAAACTAGCAAGGAGCTAGAAAAGAAATTACAAAGATATTATTGTGGGTTTTTAAGCCAATCATCCCTAGAGACACTTTCTACTACACTACTATTACACAAGAAAGGAGGAAGAGACAATATTTCTAAATAGGATCGATATAGACGGACTTTTTAACATCAATGTGACGATTCCGAAATCCCCAATTAAACCACCAAGCAACGTAGAAGACTCCTTCCAAAAAACCTTTAACTGAACCCGGAAGACGAATAGAAGAGAACCACTCGTCCCATTCTGAGAACGAACGCCAAAGCTGGAAATCGATCTCCCACCAACGGCAAACAAAAGAACATTTATTGTGATAAAATTGTTTTTTCTAATCCTATGTAACTCAATATTTACTTGAAAAAAAGTTCATAGTGGGTAAATGTGTTTATGGGTCAACCCAATGCGAAGCGGTTTGACCCACATCAAATAGGTCATCCACTTAACTTCATAAGTAAAGTTAAAAATTCAATCACTCGCACATGACCATGTACCAGGCTCAACTTTCATGTCATAAAATCTGCATTACTTTAACAGTTACACAATCGCTTTGACTTGAACTAAGAGCATACGCCAAGTACATAGCATCCTCACCACTGTTCCATTTCCTTTTCAAATACTACTTCCTGAAAAAAACATAAATAAATGCAAGTATATATTAAGAATTAATGCTTTGAATCAATATGCAGTAGTTATGGCATGGCACATTTTCATTTCAGATTCCATATTAAAGATCAAATTTATTGCTACATGTTACACAAAGAGTTTATGTACCTCAGACGTCTATGGACAGGTTCAG
>BQNB010211071.1:0-10225 GCA_026074375.1 Tanacetum coccineum
AGTTGTACTTTAGACCATTCACATAAGTAACCCTGGTGAATGTGATTCCATTGCAGTTCACTGATCCATATCCTTCAGTGTCACCTGAAGAGTTATCTCTAAATATCACTTTAAGACCTGACTCTTTTGAATATCTGTGTAGATATTGTATAACCCCTGTCATGTGTCTAGAAAAGCCACTATCTAGATACCATACAGATCTCTTTAAGTAATCTTGCACAGATACAATGAAACTGATTAGTTTCTTTTGTGAACCCACTTTGCAGTGGGTTCAGTAAATCGCTGAAGAGTAACCCTTGGTTTCCTTTTGTGTGTCTTTTTGACACAGTTAGTGGTTTCATGGGCAATGCTACCATAAAGGTCACACCTAGGGTAGTACTCACACTCATCAAAGTGTAGAATCCACAATATTTGCGAGGAATATACGGTTTTGGGGTCATAGGAACTTTCCTTGATGATCCCTGAGATGGCTGAGTATTTAACTTAGCCAAGGTTCTTTTGAACATATTTTGTTCATTATGTTCCTTGGTCAGATGGTCAATGGATCCACATGCATAGCACTTGGGTTTCATGTAACAGTCCTTTGTGAGATGATTTTTGAACCCACAATGTCTACAGGGTCCAAACCATATCTTATTTTTGCCTTTGGCAGACCTAGAACTTCCTGATTGAGAGCTAGGTAGTAAGGTCTCTGAATGAGTTTTGATTTGATCTTTAAGTCCTTTTACCTCTTGCATCAGAGAGAAAAGAAGTTTCTCAATGGATGAGTCAGGGGATGATTTGGTCTCAGTCTTTTGTTTGACAATTACAGGTACCATTTTATCAGTGGTCTGTTTGGTATTTGGGATGGTGAGACACTTTGTAATACCTGAAGGTTCAGCCCCCTTTAATTTAAGAAGAGAAGGCAGAGTTCTCTGCGTGTTACCTTCAAACTTAGAGTCAGAAGGTATCTCAGGACTAGTCTCAGATGTTGATACATCAGACTTGGTGAAAACAACTTCCTTTGAATGAATTTTTTCTTTCCTCATTCATTTTCCTCCTAGAGCCTTGACAATGTTTCCAAGGACTTGCTCAGTGAGAATTTGGTCAAGGGTGACTCTACTAGAGGTCCATTTCTCAATGAACTTCTTGAGGTCAGAGATTTCATCTTTCAAAGATTCATTTGCCAAACTTAGTTTGGTGATATCATTTTGAAAAGAACTGTTTAGGGCCTTGGTATTTTTAAGGTCAGTTAGTTCATACTTACATGAGGAAAACTCTTGTTTAAGAGAGTTGAACTTGCTTAGCAAGTTTTTCCTCTGATCCTCCACATAATGAAGATCAATATCGGTATAGTCAAGAACATGTCTTCTTTCATCACTATTAGTTATAGAAAAAAGTTTTTATACCTTTTTCATAGTGATTTCAACCTATTGACCTGACCTAGCATCAGCCTTTCTAGCTAACAGCTCTTCATCAGCTATACCCATAGAGGACACTGATTCTTCATCCTAGTCAAATGACTCAGCAACTAACCCTTTTTTACTCTTTCCCTTATTCATAACATCAATATTTTTGGTGAGGACAACAATTTTAGCCTTGAGCCCTTTGTATTTGACTTTGTAGTCCTTTTGGTTGTTATTAACATTTTGATTGTGCTAAGGTGGTGAGTCTGTATGAAACTTAGGTTTATTGTATGATTTATTTGCTGAAGGATAAGGTGGTGTGGAAGTTTTGATTGAGGGACAATCTTTTTGAAAGTGCCATAGCTTTCCACAGGTAAAATAGGTTTCTTTAGACTTGTCAATTGATTTCTTTGGAAAACCCACCCTTTCAGACCTCTTGTAGAATCTTCTTTGATTTGCAAGTGGAGCTCTTTCATGAAACTCAGCATCTAAGTCAACTAAGAATTCACTACTGCTCCTTTGGTCTTCTTTAACATCAGAGTCACTGTCCTGCATAGATGGGTTAGAAATCAAAGCTTTTGAATTGGAAGCCTGAATGGTGAATCTAGTCTTCTATGACTCATAGATTTCATTAATCAAACCTTCTTCATAGTTGTATTTGCCATACAGAGTAGCCAGTGTATCATTCTTGATAGAGTTGTTAGCCCTTTGTGTTTGATTCATACTTGCCCATTTTATTGGTAAGTTGTTAAAAAATGTAGCATTTACCTCATCTTGAGAAATTGAGACACCATTGTTTTCAAGATCATTTAACAAGCTTTTTATCCTTGTGAATGTTACATTCACTTTCTCTCATTCAAGTGCTTTGAAAGCATTGAATTTAAGTCTTAAGCTTGCAATCTTGGTGTCTTTTATTTCAGATGGTCCCTCATGAGCCAATATTAGATCAGTCCAAATGGCTTTGACAGAGGTACATTTTATGAGAGACTTCATTACATCATTTGGTAAACAAGAAATAAGGATACTTTTTAATCTCTTATCTTGATTACCAAGTCATTTGTCAGCATGTGACCATTAATTCTGAGGTTTGGGTAGAGGATTTGTAGGGGTGGACAAAGGTGACAAGGGCACAAATGGTCCATTTTCTAGTATTTCCAAAAGATAAGGTTCAAGACCATCAAGGTAGATCAGAACCTGTCTTTCCAACTAGAGAAATCCTCTTTGTCAAAGTCAGGAACATTATAAACAAATGCGCTAATCTACCTAGATAATAGCAATATTAAGGTCATTTAACCTACTCTTTAAAATCATTTTACAACACAACCTTCTAGACCTCTTAATTAAAAGCACAAAAAGTATATACTAGCATCTCACATAAGTGTTTGGGATTCTCTCTTTCACTCAGGTGTATAATAAATTATAACATAATGGGGAAACAGAAAATCAACACTCATTACCTGTCATAGCATATAAATGACCATAGGCTTGGTAAAGGATCAAACCTCCACCGCTAGGCGCAAGCATTATTCATTACTATCAAAGATGTCTTTTAAAGGGTTGTGGGGTGTAGGTGTAAGATAACATAAATGGAAACGGAAACGGAAATGGATGGAATACATTTGGGTGGTGACTTTTGGGTGAATTTGGGGTGAAAGGGTTACCTAATTATTTATAAGAATACACGCTGATTTGGTTGTTAAGCCAAGAACTCGAAAAAAGATATACAAACTCTACACAACTCTACATCAATCTCTTTCTTTTTCTTTTCTATTTTTTTAACATAATACATCTCTTAGGGCTTATAGATGCACCCCTACATTTGAACTTTTAGATACTTTACAAATGAACTATTCTATGACCCGAATTAAGGTGGATCAACATAACATGGAGATCATTTAACAAACATATATGGGTATTGACTTAACTTTTCTTCCCCATTCTTCCACGAAATAAATACTACCATAAATCCCAATCGTCCCAAAACAGTATTTACAAGGATAAGGACTTAGCAACTGTGGACTCAATAATTAACTTGGGTTAAAACAATAATGCACTAAAGGTGAGTACATACAAGGTAGGCTAAGGCGATTTGGGTGTAACGATAAGCCGTTTGGGTGTTAAAACGATGGTGTAAGGAGGGAGCAAGTCGCTCCTTCTTAATAGTTCGGCCTTTAACGAAAGAAATTTACAGAAACGTGAAAAGGATTAGCTCGAGAAGGGTTGTACTAGGAGTTATCCTGACAACTAAAAAATGAGTGATGGCTAAGGATGAGAGGATAGTTATTGATTGTGTGACCATTATAACAAATACAGGTTTAAAACATGGGTTTAAATCCTTGTGCTCTTCTTTTCATTTAGCATAATCTTAATTCTCACTGTGTCGGTTCAGGATGCATCATATAAACAAGTTCTGAATTTATACGACCTATCGGTTCACTAGTATACTTTGCAGTACGATACGCAATTACTTCGTAGCAAAAGGCGACAACGACCTTACGTAAGCATCGTATAAGTTGGAATAAGACACCATTTGACTGCACTCTCGAACCTTAGAGCTACGAACAAGCTATAGGTCTCTAAATATCTTGGGTTATCGCAAAAATGGATACCCGAAAATTGTTCCTATAGATTATGAAAGGTGACATTACAAATTTTTGGGGTGGAATTCTCGGAGGGGTTTTGTGCTAGTCATATACATTCCTTATCCATGAACGTCGCTATTAGATACGTCGGTTTTTCTTCAGGTCGCCTGCTGTTGTGTGTGTCGTGATGTGTGGTGTGTGTGTGGTGTTGTGGATATGATACATTGACGCGCTCTGAGTTCAGAGAACTCTTGTTGTGGTTGTTTGTCTTTGTGAAATGTGAG
Source organism: Tanacetum coccineum (assembly GCA_026074375.1). NCBI lineage: Eukaryota > Viridiplantae > Streptophyta > Magnoliopsida > Asterales > Asteraceae > Tanacetum > Tanacetum coccineum. Next base: position 4,252 of record BQNB010211071.1, read on the forward strand.
CGTGGATCAGTCGATCGTGACGGTATCGAGAGATGCGCTCGCGCATGAGTGGCTGAACCAGAAGCAACTGAATCGTGTCTTTCCCTTTTGATGACTTACCATGGTTTGATCCAGCTGAGAAGGGCCTTCTTTATCCTCATCGTCTTCTCTCATCACTATCATGCTTTCTCTTGTGGTACTTTAACCTTATCTGCAAAACTTCTGTTAGTCAATGCTTCATAAGAGCATGGTATAGATGGTAGTTGGTCGGTTTCTGTTGGCAGACTCTGTCATATTCATGTGTTTGAAGAGAGCACTCTTTAGATCAAATTCTTCAAGATCAACTGTATCAGTTGACCTGATAGAGTAAGTTGTATCTTGTTTTTCCTCATCATGTTCCTTTTTGGCTCTGATATATCTCCTTTTTCAGGCCTCTTTCTGGTTCTTGATTCTTGACCGGACTCTGGGCCAGGCACAAGCACAGAGTGTTCTCTGATTAAATCTGTAGTGTGTGTTTCAAGAATCTTAAGGGAGCATCATCAAGTTTTGTTTCCTAGATATTTAATAACAGGCGTAGGAAACTTAGGATTTGATTTGAGCCAAAAACATTCAGGCTGGTGATCTGTCTTCTTTACTTGTCAGACATCTCTGCCCAATCTCTGCCACTATTAGCTGAAGGGCGATTGAATGGAGTTGATCTCTGGGAGAGATGTGAGTGCATTAGTTGTAGCTTGGTTGATTGCAGGAGATAATGAGACCTCTAGTAGAGATTGAGAGAGACGGCTATATAGGCTAGAGGTTGTGAGTCCTCACATCCTGTGACTAGCTAGGGTTGAAGACAAAGTTGTTGCTACCTGGTAGGAATGTGTCTGAGTTGAGTTAGCTGTCGCGTGAGAAGTAGATGATCTGGAATGAGAAGAGGGAGAATTCTCGAACCTAGCTGTATATAGAGATGTTAGAATGTTGTCTTATCGCCCATGGCCCTAATTCATCTCTTCGGTTTTTGGTTTGTACATGAACCCAAATTGATCCCCAAAGTTAAAAGTGTCATCGAGATTTTTCATGGTAGAATAGAACCAGAAAATGTACTTTCTGAGTTTATCATTCGATGACTAGTTGTCTCGTTGAGCTTCAGTGTTTTCAGGAACCTTTGGGTATGTTGTAGCTAGGAACTTCATACATCCATTTGCTAGGGTTTGGTGAGTACTAAAGCTAAGAGAGAAGATGTATTGATCTGCTCCGCTTGTTGTGCAGAGGAGTCCAAAGAGTCTAACGAGTGGTGCTGCTTTCATCGGCTCAGGGTCTACTTCATCTTGATCTTTGTCACCTTTAGGGAGCAGTGGCTTCTGTTTTTCTACTTTCTAGTTCTCTTTCTGATTCAGACTGTCTGATGGATGGATCCTCATGGTAACAATTACTTTCTCGCTTTGTGTTATATTGTCGGTTGAGAAGAGGGTCCAGTTGTCGAATCATGAGGAGTTTGATCACGCCTAACAAGGATAAACTGAATCAGTAGTTCTTTTCTTTCTTGAACGATTGATCAGGGAATTGTGCTACTTGTTCTATCTGTTAACAACTGTGCTTTCCCTTGCCCACTACTTCATTGCAGCTTTGGAAGTTGTTTCTGATACTGGATCCCTGTTTGTGACTTCACTCAACAGGTGCTCCGACCTTGTGGCACGATAATGGATGTGTGTCCAAGCTGAAAGACTTAATAGCACGTTTCCATGTCTAATGTTCATCATCACTTCTCTCCTTTTTGACCTTTTCTTGATGTGTTTTCAAACTTATCTTCTTAGACAGTTCGAGATACAGGATCATTACCTTCTTCTTGAGGAATAGATCTTGTTGAGCTTCATCAATGATATTTGCTTAATTGTTATACTAATTTACCCTGGGATTTTGCCTAATAAACGCCATTTAAATGCCAACAAAGCAAGTAGATAATGTGTGTTTTATGTCCAATTGTGCAGGAAAGGATTGAAAAGACAAAAACGAAGGCTACCAAGACGATTCTCAAAATCTCGACAGAACAAACGGGACAAAGACAAAGAGTCAAGAGCTAAGACAAAGAAAATCTCAGCCAGACAATCACAGCCGGATCAGCCGAAACAGTCACCCCAGTCGCTTATACAGAGAGCGTACATAGTGTGCATCTATTAGGAGCTAAGAGTTCACTAATGACGATGATAAAACTCTCTGACAAGAGAACAGATAAGGCTGGCCATTAGAAGCTTCGTTTACTGAGTACGCGCTTAGTTCTAGAATGATGAGTTGACTCTCCGGGATGTTGTTCGCTCTCGCATTCAGAGCTATTGATGGCATGTTAAAGATAGGCGACAAATAGACGTTATGTACTCAAAGAGTGCTCGCAGTAAGTGTGAGATGTGTTATCTCTGGTCGAAGAGATGAGTTGGAGAGAGTATTAGGCGCATAAGCGCGTTAAGACGTCGGCAGTTGTACTAGGACGCAGGTATTGTGAGAACTGAAAGGCTGATAGAGTCTACTAAAAGAGATCGCAGTAGCGGTTACGCCTTCTAAAGGAGAATCGAACATATTAGTGGTCGACAAAGTTGTTGCTTCTCGTACGATAGATTGTCTAACGTGCCTGAATCTGTTATTGTGAAGTGCGCAAAACTCTGCGAGGAAATCTGTCGAGATTCAGCGCAGTGTTAGTAAAACAGAGACATATTGAACTGGTCTTGTGAGAGAGTTGAAGATATCTGTCCGTCGATGTTGACGCAGAGTCTACTCGCGAAGAAGACTGATAGAATCATCGCGATCCTGAGGTGAAGGTCCAACCCCGCTCCCTTTTCTCTTATAAGACCTCTTCCATACACTTTACGACACTCACCAAATAACAGAAACTCGTGGCAAGCCCCTATTGGCCAAGACACCTCTCTTATATGATCAAACGGCCTCAAATAGACTTAAAAAGATCAACGATCGAGATTGAATGGAGGATTCTAGAAAACCTTCCCTCTCTTCACCTCTCCTCTATAAATAGCAGCTCTAGACATCATTTTGTTGTTGTTAGATTTTAGTTTTAAACATTACTTTGTTATTGTGCCGTTTTGAAGCAAATTTAAGCCTTTCATTCTTACTGCACTTAAGCTTTTAAGTCTTGAAATCATTTTCCTTAAACTTGTACCTACTTTATTCGCATTACAATTCGTTTTTACACATTTTTTATAGCTTTTGTTTTCAAGTATATAGTCAAATTTCCTCAAATTAAATTTAAATAAGCTCGTTTGAGCTTATGTCACTTTTAATAGCTCAATTTCTGTTTATTTTTGTTCTTAGAGCCCTAATAATCTCGTAATCATTTACATTCAAGATAGATGATCACTTAAGGTTGGATAATGCTTTTGTCAAGCATCAAAGTGCTAATAAGCTCTAAATTTTCAGCTGATTGTGTTTTAATCCTTGGTTTAGGGGCTATGGAGCCTCGTAGGTTCAAGCTATTCAAGACACTATCAGATAGAGTGCGTAGTGAATGAGCTACAAGATTTCAGGTTCTCTTTTCTATTTCTCATATTTGGCGCAAAATTTCTTAGCTTAATCATAATTAGCTATTTGCTTATTTTGTGCCTAATTCTTCTTAAATTTGTTGAGATAGTTTTACTAAGCATTTGTTGTACACCTTAGGTATGGTTGTATCTCATCATAGTTTTCAATTTTGTTAAAATCTAGTTTATAATAAGTAGTATAATAAGCACTAAGAGAGAAGTGGGCTTATTGCTTATATTAAGCTCGTTAGTGTTTATGATTCAATAGCTTTAAGTAGTTGATTTTTAGAGTAATTAGATATAAAAGATTTAGCTGAGTTAGTGTTAAAATCAGATTTATGCTTCCTTTGATGTTAACCGCTTTCATAAGGAGTGTCTTGGATTAGATGCCTTCTTTGACTCTTATTGTCAATAATTACAGTGTCAAGATCTTTTTTCATGTTTGTGTTTGGTTAGTATATCAAGTTTATAGCTGGTTTTATAAAGGTAGATATGGAATTCTAAATGTTTAGCCTCTGTTATAAAAAGTCCTCATTTTACACCTGGACTGAATGTGTGTATTTTTCCAAATACACTTTTAGTGAAAAGAGATTTAACACTAAAGTTTAGGGCCAATCTTAGTTAATATATGTTTTTAATACATGAAAATCTGAGTTAGTTTAAAGGTTCTAAAGTGGTTCCTAAACATGACACTATGTTATCTTAGCATTTGCATCCGAGCAACTAACAGTGTTAACTGTTGTTGCTACTCCTATTTTTTTCATTGACTTTTGTGCATTCATTTACTGGTTATAGAATTTAACAATTTAGCAAACTTCTAGGAATTCCATTAGTCTTATTTCATTTCACCATTTCAGTTTTCAATCTTAAAGCTTTTTATTAGATTATTGTTCCTGTGATAAGTAGCCTATCAGCTTATTTTAATTTATCTTATTGCTATGTGATAGTTTTATTATAACGTAGTTGCTTAAATTGATAAATCTTTTACTAAGTAGAACTCACTCTACTAGTGTAGTTATGTTTCAAATTCCTCAGCCCCTAAGGTTAAAAAATTAACAGTCATTTAGCTTAAGTAAAATAAGCTCTTAAAAACAGTTTCATTAAACTTTGCACTTTTCATCTTCATTTTCTTTCTAAATTTGTTAAACACAGGTTATTATTAGTTTAGATTCTTTTAATATACATCTTAAGCTTCATCAAGCATCTTTTAGTTTCAAGTTTTATCAAGTTTTCATCAAGTTTTAAGCTCAAAATAAGCAAAAATCCAAAAATCTTGTCAAACTCCTAGTTTCTGTGACAGCAACTTAGATGCTTATTTTCTAGCTTATTCTGTGGATAAAAGTCCAAGTTGCTTTCATTAATGTTGTTTAGAATAAGCCCTTTAGCAAGTTTGTAGTTTTAAGTTTTTTCTGAAAAGCACTTTTTAAATAAGCAAAATAAGCTGAAATCGCGGGGTCTGTTTGGTATTTTTCTTAAAGTTCAAGGTTAACTGTTTTCTCTATAGTGTAAATTTTCCTTATTTCGCCCGCCTACCCTATACTTTCTTTTATTGCAATACCTACCCTGTCTTTCTTATTAAATAAAATAGTTTTAATATTTTAGTTTTTAGTTTTATAAATTTAGGGTTTAGTTTTTAATTGGTCAAATTAAGTGTCAATTAGATCATAAAAATTAGGGCTTTTCATACTAGTAAATTTCTGCACTTAATTAGTTTCTAAAAACTATTTTTCTATATTTTTCCAATTAATTTTGTATTTTCTAGGAATTAAAATAGATTTTAGTGATTACTTTTTCTTAGAAAAATCATAAAAAATAGAAAAATTCATAAAAAATTCTAATTCTTTTTCCTAAAATTTTCATTTTAAATTTGTGATTCTTAGGTATAAAATTTGTTAAAAGTTGTGTTTTAGATTTTAAATTTCAGTTTTAGCTCGCGTTTTTACGTTTTGTGCATTTAAATTTCGTGATAGTTAATTGTTTTTAATTCATGCTATTATATTTTGTAGTTTAATCAAAAGTTCAAAAATCCCTTTATCATTCTTAGCTCGATTCCGAATTATTCCTAAATTCTCAATTCACGATTTCGTTGGGACACGACCCGAGGAAAAGTACTTCCCGGATAAAAAAATATACAAATTGTGTTTTCTTTAGTGAGATTTCTACCTTATATTTCTCTTGTTTGAGAAGTATTTTGGAACAGAATTCTTACGGGATTAATACTATACGTATATTGAATTTGTTTTACCGCAACCAAATTTTGGCGCCGTTGCCGGGGAAGTCGTGAACGATTGTTGAAGAGTATTCGTTGAAGTAGAGTTTTGAAGATCCTTCCTTTGGAAGTTATTTTGCTATTTTTGTATAAAAAAAATATAAAAAGTTCATTAATTCGATTCCTATCGAATTAAGTAAAAAAAAATATAATAAACATTTGGATACTTGCTATCCATCTTAAACCATTCCAATTAACAACAAAACAAATCGTGAAG
>BQNB010211078.1:0-10224 GCA_026074375.1 Tanacetum coccineum
GTAAGCAATTCTCTTATAAGATTATCCTTAACAAGCTTGTTTATGTTCTTAAAATTAATATGACCAAGCCTGCTATGCAAGAGCATTGATTCATCTAATGTAGCCTTTGCAACAAGACAAGTAAAACTCTCTTTAGGAACAATGTTCTTCATATCAAAATTGTACATATTGTCCTTTCTAGGAATTTTAAGAAGTATCTAACTTTCATCAAACAACTTAAAATTAGGAGATAAGACAAGACATTCAGTGTCAGTAAAAAGGACATAGTTCTTTTTGTCACACATCTGTGAGACACTAAAAAGATTGAATTTTAACTCATTGATAAAATATACATCTTTAAAATCAAGACTATCAGTTTTAAGTGTTCCTTTACTAGAAATTCTACCACCATGTGCTCCTCCCCCAAATGTAATATAACCTCCATCAAATTCTTTAAAATCTAAGAGATAAGCTATGTTCCCAGTCATGTGCCTTGAGCATCCACTGTCAACAAATCCTGTGTCATCCTGTTATGGCTTGCCCTGCACATAAAAATAAGGAAATTAGATTCCTTTAGGGACCCAAGCCATTACTGACTTGGATCTGCCTCGTGCATTAATGTAATTATGTTTCTTCAAGGTGATTGATGCACTATAAGGTTTGGTAGGTCTCCAAACCCAACATGCTGAGGTCTTTATAGCATTTGCCTGATTAACCCTAACAACATTAACAACTGCAGAATTTGGCCTAGCTGTTTAACTGCTTTAGGCCTAGCAGTATTAACTTTTTGTGCCTTGGCAGTATTAACTTTTTGGGTAAACCTTTTGTTGGTTAATACTGTTTTTGGTTGAAAGGGTCTTTTTACAGTTGATTATGCTTATTTTGAAAAACATGACATTGGTTTAGCACTATTAACTGTAGATTTGGGATGACTAGTATTAACTGTACTGGCAGTATTAAAAGTTTTTATGCCAGTTGTCATTAAAACTTCTCTTAGAACCATGTTCCTTTGAGTATTAGGGTGAGTCCTTTTGGTAGTATAGTTATAGTTCACCCTGTTATAATTATTCCCATATACCATCCTTTCTCTTTGATGGTATTTACAATGAGCCTGCACATGATCAAAACTCCCACAAATAAAGCAAGCTTTGTTATACATCACAAAATCAGTTCCTAGTTGATTAGACTTCTGTCCATTCCAATTCCTTTGATTCCCCTTAGGAGTTTGTGATCTATACATCTCAGCATACCTAACTAACTTTTTAGCTGGTTTTTCATGATTTTTAGGTTTGCAAAATTCTACCTTTTTATCAACAGGAAAAACAGTTTCTTTATCAACATTAAGTGAAGACTCAACAAAGCTACTTGTATCTTTTGATACTTGTTCTTTTACCAAAGAGTCATCAGAATTTTCCTTAGAATCATCTAATTTTTTATCACAAACAACATTAGAACCATAAGCTTTGAATTCAGGCTCTTTGAATTCATCAAGACCAGAATAAGACAAATCAAGCTTTTTAGGTCGATTATAGATTAAAGGATGGGGTGGAGGAACAACATTATATCCTAAACCCTTTTTACTTTTGTCAGTTATCCGACTCCCTAACAACTTGTCTAGGTCTTTTGAGGCTTTGTAAAATTTCTCAATTTTAAATTTAATGCCCTCTTTTTCTTGCTTAACTTTTTCAAACTCACTTTTAAGCACATTTATTTCATAGTCTTTGCAAGCTACTTCCCTTTTAAGAACTGCAACTTCTTCACTAAAAAGAACCTCATTCTTTCTATTAGTGATAAGTTGCTCTTCTAGAGTTTCTAAACCTCTTTTATAAGTAGTTGCTGTAAATTCAGTTTGATTAAGCTTAACAATTAAATCATCACACTATTTCTTAAGAGTTTCATAGTTTTTTAGACAAGTTTTAGTGCAAGTTTTATCATTGTATACCTCAGAGTCTAAAAACGTCACGAGAGCCATGTTTTTCTGAACCTGTTCTTTTGCCATGTCACTCCAGTCAAAACCTACACCATCTATAGCCAACATTTCCTTTGAAGATGTGTCTTCATTGTTTCCTTGCTTCCTAGTGTTGTCTTAATTTTTGAACTGACCCCCTTTATTCCTTGGTGCTCTACATTCCCTGGCAAAGTGTCGCATCTTGTGATAATTGAAACACCCTACCTTGGATTTACCATACCTAGCAGTATCATTAGCATTAATGAAAATTTTCTTTCCTGTTCTCTGAAAGTACCTTTTTGCCCTTATACTTAGCAGAGAGAGGTACCACTTCAAATCTATTGCTTCCAGATCATCTTCATGAATTTTCTCTAAGTCCTGCTATAGGAGATTAGAACCATTAGGATTCTCAACCATGAAAGCATACACAATATTATCACTGAAGTTAGCAATACTAACTTAAGGACAAGCAGTGTTAATATTAGGGCAAACAGTACTAACTTCATATGCAGGACTAGCAGCATTAACATCATTAGTACTGCTAGTGCTTGGAGCAGTCATAAAGGTGTTAATTTCCAGTTTCTAGATAGATCTTCAGTCTTGAACCTTGAGGATTGAAATTGAGCTTTGCAGAAAATCCAATAGCTTTGAGGCTTGACTTGAATACTTGAAATTCATGCAATATCAACTGAATGTTATCTAGAGACAGCAGGCATCTTGATTTTTCATAGAACACCTTCAAGAACCATATAGGTGTGAAATATCTGTTAGCCTTGTTGAACTTGGAACATCAAAAGTCAGCAAACATTGAAGAAACATTCAGGAAATTCTTGAACTAGGCAACAGACATTGGAACCACCACCCAGCAACAAGAGTAGATTTGATAAGCCTTTACCAAGTAGCTACTCACTCTTGGGCTAGCTAATTCTTTGGTGGAATCATGACATCACCCTGGTGAATTAAGTACACCAGCCAACTCTTACGAACTGATATCATTGGTGAATTGGAATCTCCGAAATGTTTTTTGGCAAAATCATCACAGCCATAAAGGATTTTCTTAGCCTTTACCACTATTAGAATTTGCTTGTGGGTCTAGGCAATCTTAGGACCAGAAAGGGTTGCTCCTATGGTGGATTGATTGCCAAAACCATCTCAACTAATTGGTACTTCCAAATTGGCAGCTGACGTGACCTATGGTTTTAACAACCATTACAGTATTTATCAATTATTTCTAGCCTCATAAGACCTGGGAATTGTAAACCATAGTTCATTTAATTTTAGCGCTATAAGAGGCTGTAATTTAAGAACATTTACCTCAGCAAATGAAGCATGGGTGAGTTAAAGACCCTATAGTTTTGAGCAAACTATTAAAGCTATCAACGGATTTGAGAGTCACACCAGAGTCGTACCCTCATGGTGAATCAACTCTTTCTTGTCTGTGAGACATGGTGAGTTGAACACCATTTGTTGTGTGGTGGTTAACCAACACCCAAACCCTGAAAATAGTTTACTGTTTGGACCATGTGTGCCTGAAACAAAAACAACTTTGCACACCAAAGACTCAAAACTTATTTGAATAGTTTGCAAGAGCTTGTCAGTTGCCAAAAACCTTTTAACAAAAACACTTGTTACTAAAACAAAAAGTGAAAACCATTTAAGACAAACTACACAAAAGAGAGTTATATATCAAAAGACAGTTTGGACACAACAAAAAGTGAGAATATATACAATAGAGTTATAGAGTACCAAGATCAAGCAGGAGAAACTTGGGCAACAGCAAGTTGATTCTTGATGAACCGAATCAATTGCTCATCAGTAGTCATGTCATTGCCCACAACATCCTTGTCAATCTCTAACTTGTGCTTTAGCATCCTTTCCATGAGCTGCATTGAGAGAGGATAAGATACATCTGTAAACATGTTAAACCAGCCTGTACAGATACAGTTTCAAGGACATGACATTTGGAATGAGTATACAGTCTCTAACTTCGTTCTGCCATTGAGAGATTGTTGATGATTCCAAACAAAGAACCCTTTACACCTGCTTATTGAATCCATCATCACCTACTTAGATAAACACCATAACACCAGAATCTCTAGCACCCTGCATCATGATGGTTTTCAGAGTACTTGACCACCAATCCATATAACTTCAATAGATCCTGTCTATCCACGATATGATGGATCTCCCTTAGTGTGGTAAAATGTTTGGTAGACTGATCCATCATATAAAGAGCATTAATTTCTCCTAGAGGAGTAGAGATCACCTCCTAACCAGCAAGCCAAAACCAGTATTTTTAGATTGCGGTATTAAAGGATTTGTAGTTGAGGAACAGTTTTGGCGAGACCTAGTTCTTTACGTGTGTAAGGGAGGTAATAATACGAAGAATAACTATCAACGTTTTGCTTGATGAATGTCTTATCATTTGCATCTAAATCCAATTTGGGCTTAGTTATACGACTCCTGCCAAGAGACTTCCTCCTTGTGCCAGAAGATTTGGATGAAGAAACAACTTATGTTTGAGGAACATCAGGAACAGATGGAGTGGGGGCTTCAGTAGACTTTTGCTTCTTTGAAATGTCTAGTTCTAGAGCTTCACCAGCTCTTTTCAGAGTCCTTCTGAGTTCGTTAGACTTAATATCTGCCACAGCCATCCAGATCTTCTCAAACTCAGCTATGAGTTGCGCATCAGCCAGGGATTTCACATATTTCATAGACCAGCCAGTAGAGTAAATGGTGGTACTCTGATTCTTGACAAATACTCTCATGTATTCCCTTTGTTGAGCAGGTGTCATTGGTCTATCCCTCTTCTCTTTAGCCGTTTGTTCAGCAAATGCTCTCTTCCTTTGATTGATTCATGCAACCATCCTCTCAGCAAAATTATCATCATTCACATATGCACCCAGAAGCTCAGAAGAAAGGCCTGCATTGGCATGAACTTGGGCCATGATGTCAATCCAATCTGCATCAGAATAATGCTTTGCAGATGAAAGAACATCCTCGTGTCTGGTTTTCCTCTGAGAAGCAGACATCGCTTCCTCTTGTTCTAACTGTTTTGCATAAATTACATCCTGTCTTGTAATTTCAGCTTTTTCTTTCTCAAATATTTCTCTCTCAAGAGCTTCTAATCTTGCAGCTTCAATTTCACTCAGGGGAAGAAGGCTCAGCAACACCTTTTCCCTTGAAAGAATCTCTGGATGGTGATGTAGAATGAGCAGGAGCAAAATCACCACCAGTAGGAGCATCAGTAGGAATATGGGAACTAGCAGCAGGATTATTAGAAGCACCACCAAGAGGAATATTGGAATCAATAGTCACAGCTGCATTAGCTAATTCAATCAGAGTATCCAAATCCAGAGATTGCTCTCCTCCTTCTTCTTGGTCAGAATCACTCACAACCACCTTCCTTTTCTTGGTCTTGAGTTTTACCTCCATTTCCTTTACTTTCTTGACTAACTTTCCCACCACATCCTTAAATAGCTTCTTGTGTGCCATGAGCTCAGTTTCTAAAGAATTTACCTTCTGCACCAAAGTAGAAACTACATAGGATAAAGCAGTTAGTGTAATATGGTCCTTTGCACCTCCTGAAGTGTGACCTGCAGGGGGAGCTTGAGTGGACCTTGGTGGAGATGCAGGGGGAGTTTGTTGTCTTGGGGGTGTAGACAAATGGTCTTGAGATTGGTCAAGTTTAGGCACAAGCTCAGGAATAGGTTCAGGTATGGGTGGTGGGACAGCTTGTGCAGCTACCCCTGCACCTTCACCTGCTTGATCTTAAGGAGGCATAGCAACTAAAAGTTGCATAGGTTGTCCCTCAAAGTTGAGCTTCATATTAGCAAAAAGTTTAATAGATAGCTTGAACACACGGTATTGTCTTGTAACACTAGTTTCGATACCCAAAATGGTTTGAAGAAATCGAGGATACATTAAAAACTTTTTAGCATTTCCTATGTTACTAACCATCCCCTTAAAAATGTAGCTTGATAAATATAGAATACACATATCCATTTGTACCTAAAATAACCCAATTAACCCCAAAACAGACCAAAAATGGCAAAAATATGCTTGTATTTGTGTTTTGTGTGTGCAGGTACGGATAAATCAAAAATCACAAGAAAACAGTAAAAAACGAGCAAGCACGGATACGAGAATCAGAAGAGTACAAAAAGAAGCCAAAGAATCAAAGCCAAAGCCAAAAAAGTCAAGCCTCAGTCAAAGAAAAGTCAATCATTGGTCAACAAAAGTCAACAAGAACCACAATATTCCATTTTAACCCTCAAAGTTTCACAAAAGTCCAAAAATATCCCCTCCTCTAATTGGGCCTCACCCGGATCTCAAAAGCCCACTTAACTTAGCCTATTTCCTTTTTATAACAACCACAAGGGCCAAATTTGCAATTATACCAAAGTCCAACCGATTTAACTGTCGAGAAAATAAGGCGCGAAACCCCTTTTACTATTCACCCAAAGTTATAACTGTTTTAACTATCAAAAATGGGCGCGAAGCTTTTTACTATTCATCGTCACTCTCATTTCACTAGCTCAGTTAAAACAAGGGGCAAATGGAAATCAAAGGGTGCGATAGTCAATTCATGAGCTCCTAAACATAATAGCAAGGACAAAATAGTCTAATCAAGAGGAAATCATTGGTCACTCAAACTCTAAGGACACGTCAGAGCAAGAAAAGCACAAAGTTAAGTGGGATTTTGCTCTTGGGATCAATCACACAACTACACACTTGTCACATCAATGGAATGACACATTGGCGATCCTCAGATATACATAATTTGATCAAACGACCACAATTGATGCTCAAATGATTAAAGAAATGATTGGCCAGGATTAATAGGAATGAAGAGCAAGGAAGAGGCTAGAATGGAACGCAAGGCAAGCTAAAATAGAGCCTCAACCTCTCACACACAACACATCTAAGACGTATATCTTAATTTAGATATACTTAAAATTTAATCTTAGCTTAATGTGTTTTAAATCTTGTAATTTCCTTGTAAGTATTGTAAGAAGCTTTTTATTAATGAAATTCAGTTTTTTTCTTATCTCATCTAAAGTTTCTTATCATAAGCTCTCTCATTAAGCAAAAACTCAATAAGCGATAATAAGCCTCCTAATAAGCTCTCTCAGTCTATAAGCTGAGAATTGAGCTTAAAAATCAATTCAGATTTAATCATTTCTAAACCTAAAAATAGTATAACTTACATTTATCATGGATCTAATTGGAATTGAGCTTTTGGAAGGGGATCTTAACTTGGAAGAGATCCCAAGGACTTTACCCTAGCTTATCTAATAAGCTAGGGAGCTTGAAGCTGCCCTATTTGGGAACCTCTTGTTTAGCTAGAGGAGTTTGTAAGTTCTCTTTCATTTCCTTTTATTCTAGCTTTAAATAGTGATTTCTTTGCTTTCTATATTCAGATCTGCTTATTTACTTATTAACTGCTTATATTTGCTCATTGTGTTTTATTTTAGCTAATTAGCTGCATGATTCATCTGTTTTTGACTTTCTTAGTTTGAATCATAGTTTTTCATAAAATAGTCTTAAAAACCTTGAAAAAACCAAAAATAGGTAAACTAGCTTAAATCTTAGATTACTGCTTATTTAGTTGTTAATTCATGCTCATTAGGAATAATATAAACTCTGCATTATCTGGTCTTAAGTTTTTGATAATTAGATTTTCATTTCATAAGCTTAATTTGATCTGTCACTTTTTAAAGAGGTGTTTGGTTTAAGAGTGTTTGACCTCAAAAAGTCAAAACTAATTGTGCATATTGCTTGAGTCACTTGTGTTTACCTTTAAGACAATTAGGAAAAGAGATTTTATAAGTTAGATTTCGAAAATGAAAAAGTTTGAGCTTATATTAAGTTTGACAGCACCAGGGCAGTTTTTGACTATCTTTTTGCTTGTGAAATTTTGATCCATAGCCCTTAAGGCTTGGATCTTGCTAGCATTGTGTTTAGACACACAATTTGAGTGTGTCTAAGTGCAAGGTTTCCCTTAGGAAACCTCACCCTTAAGTTTGCACCTGTTGCAAAGTGCACCAGAACTAACCAAAAGGTAGTAACTAGAAGCTTTCTCCAACATTTGTACTAGCTACTTTGGCTTAAATTTTTTAGTTACGTAAGATAGGATTTAGGATCTTAGATTCAAGTAATGTTAAGTCTAGTTATAGCTTAATATAGAATAAGTCTTAGATTACATTTTTTAGCTTATTTCACTAGTTTAAATTAGCTGTCAAAGTCATTCAAACTCATAAAAACCAAAAACAGTTAGTAGTAGAATTTAGTTTTTAAGGTTTAGATTCTAGCTTTAAGTAGTAGGTTTATTTGTTTAAGTTAGTTGCTCTTAAGTTGTTTGATATGTTTACAAAGGCTTATTTGCTGTCTTTGCTTTTAGAGCATTTTAGCTTAATTTGGTTTTAAGCTTATTTTCTAGATTTCTAAGTTTGCTTATTTCCTCATCATTTTCAGTAGATTAAAAGTATTTCCAGCTTAATTTTCTTCCTACAAGATTAAGCATCTCATAAGTTCCTAGAAAGAACTCATTTTCCTTTTCATTTTGAGCTTAATTTGAGCTAATAAAGCTATATAAGTAAGATAAGCCCAAACACCTAGTTTCTTAACAGCTTTATTGATAAGCTGTTAAGGGATTAAAGTTATTTAGCGAAGTTTACTTGTTAAAGGTAGCTATATTTTAGTGTCTCTTATAAGTTTTTAGTATTTAGTATTTCAAAAAAGGTTTAAAAAATAAAAAGATGCAAAAAGGGGATGCCACCACACTCGTACCCACAACCTCTCATTTATAACACCAACCGCCGATTAACCAGTTTTCTACATTAGCTACAATCCACCATAGTTTACACAACTTACTACTTTACACGACGTTTTAGTTTACCTTTTTTATAAAGCCTAGTCTTATTAAGCTCATTTGAGAGCTTATTCGTTAAGCATTTTTGTTTTTCTTATTTTTCTTATAATCCTGCTATTTTTTAGAACTTTTCCTGAATTTTTTAGATTTTTATAGCTTTTATTTTATTTTTAATCATTTTTCGAAGATTAAAATCTTATAAAATACATAAAAATAGAAAAAAGTTTCAGAAAAATACAAAAAAAATAAAATAATTTTAGATTTTATAAAAAATAGCTTTAAGGTTTCATCAAGAAAAATCATTTTTACACTTTTTAGATCTTAAATTTCATTTTTGAGCTTTTATTTTAAAAAATTTAAAAATAGGATTTTAATAATAAAAAAATAGTATTCTTTTGCTTTATGAAATTATAGACTTTGCTTAGAGCTTAAAAATCCTTTTTTTCCAAATTTTTAGTACTTAATTTGCTATTTTCTAGGAATTAATTAGAATAAAATAGTTTTTAATTCATATTAAATTCAAAAATAATAAAAAAAATGTTTTTCTTTTTCCTAAAATTTTATTTTGACTTAACTTAGGTTTAGAATTTTAGTTTACATTTTTAGGGGTTGAATTTTGTTTAATTGCTTAATTGTCATTATTTGTTTTCCGTATTTGTTTAAATTGCTTAAATTGCCTTTAGTTGTTCAATTTTTAATTGTTGCTTTTTATTTAGTAGTCATAGCTTATCAAATTATCTATTTTCTTATTCAAATCATAATCCGGACTTAAACGAGGATTCAATTTCACTAGTCGTTGGGGAAACGACCCGGGTGATCATATTTACCCGGTTTTATATACGTATATTATATATATTTTTAAGAGTGAATTTTCCTTAGGGAATTTTCTTAATTGCTCTTAGGTTTATATTATATTGTGATATATTTTAGGTATATAAAACTGTACACCAAGTTTTTGGCGCCGTTGCCGGGGACTAGTGTTTAAGATTCCTTCGTTTCGTGTTTGTTGATTTGGTTTGAAGATCCTTTCACCCTCTAAAGTTTCATTATTGTTTTATAATTCAAAAATCCAAATAAAATCAATAAAATATAAAAAGTAAAAAAATATATTTTCCTTTTTAGTATAAGTAAAAGATAAAAAAAATAAAAAAAATAGAAAAATCAAAAATATAAAAAAAATCTTTCTTTTTAATTAAGAAATAAAAGTCACCAATTGGTAAAAATACCAAAATATAATACTCTCAACGGAGGTATTATAATTTCAATTTCCGGTGAACTTATTGGTTCCCAAATCGTACTAAAGATTTAACACTTGCCATTTGTGTCTCTACGAAGTACGGCTGACCTTGAAAAGCAATTTTCAAGAGCTACCGTGATGTAGTTGATTATTTGGTTTAAGTCTCTTTCGTGTAACCGTTAAAAT
>BQNB010211079.1:0-10224 GCA_026074375.1 Tanacetum coccineum
ACCTTTCCTTATACTTTGAACTTTTATTTCTTTTCTCTTTTTTTCTTCTTTTTTTCTTTTTTTCTAATTTTTTTTTCATTTTGAACTCTTTTCTTTCCAGATACTGCAATAACTAAGGCTGGGCACAAAACTTCTTCTTTATCGAGCATATTTTTCTTGCTCTTGGGATACTTCGGGGATCTCAATACTAAAAGCGAGTGTTGTAGATACATGATTGCATAGGGATTTATTTCACCTCTTATCATACGACTTTGTCTATAAATTAACCTCAATGTGGTCTAATAAATGATGATCAAGCACAAGTTCTGGAGCTACCAAATTACCGGCCCACTCATATAACTTTATACCAATACCAATGTTCCAAAAAAGGCAAAAAAGACCATACGTACACACCCGTAATGACGAAATAGACACATATGATTGCATTCAAACTCTAACTCAAACAAGCTAAAGGCAAAAAATTATCTTGGGTATCAAAGATGGATACCCGAATTCCTTAAGATCTAGAGGCGAACCTTACAATTCTAGTGGATTGATTTTGTGCTAGTTAAAATGTCAATCCAGTTGGATTTGCCTTAATAAGAGCATTTTTTTTAATTTTGAAAGGAAAGCATATATTAATTTTTTTAATTTTTAAATTTTCCAGAAAATATCAGTTGAAAGTTTGAAAACTTCTGCGGGGCAAACATGGAGGGACATGATTAATTTTTCCTATTTGCTACCCCTCCACACTTAAGTTGAACATTGCCCTCAATGTGAGAACTGATAAATATAGAAAATAGGGAAAATTAAGGGAAAATGGTACCTCCCAGGGCATAGAGAGATATAGCTACGTTGGAGCTATCCTTGAGTGATTTCATTATGTTCTTTTTTTGTGAGGAGTGAGAGCTCCTCCATACTTATGTAGAGCATTATGCGTAAAATTAAAACTTCCCAGGGCTCATAAGTGCTTGGCTGAATTATGAAGGATATGGCGCGAAACGAAGCTCCAAGCATGTGTATTTAACCACATGTAATATAATACTCCAATTATATAAGTATCCAAGTGTAAAATGCCAACCACCAATCCAAGCTCCACTTGTTTTATTTAATTTGCAAAATAAACACAACTATGAAAACCGTAAAATACTAAAGCGCACTTTCGTAGGCACCACGGTTGCATTTAGCACATGCAACAAGCCTTTAAACCCCTCGGTGTCCCGAGTGGACGAGTTATAATCTCGTGAGGGTTTCCAGCGAACACACCCACAAAGTTCGATAAATTTCTTTTTGGATGCAGAAATCGAGATACGCGACACACCAGCCGAATGCGTGACATACTTAAAAACTGCAAAGTTTTTTGTTATATATATTAGTTTTTTAAAGGTTTATTATTATTTACTATTACTACTATTATTATTATTACTATACTTAACATGATATAAATATATATATATTATATATATAATATATATATATATATGTGTGTGTGAGAGTTGTGTGTATATATTAGTTTTTTTATAGGTTTATTATTATTTACTATTACTACTATTATTATTATTATTATACTTAACTTGATTTAAGATTCCTTAATGATACGGTTCAAGTGGGAATGATCCACTCTAAAAGCTGGGTATGATATTTTGGAATATATTCACGGAATGGATATTCTTTTGTTTTTACCACATGATAGCCTTTTTTTGTTGTCTTAATAGGTTTATCTTTTTTAGTTTTATTGTTAACGATGATAGAAAGTGGTGGATCTTTTTGAGTTTTCGGAGAATCATCGGACTTTCCACTCATGGTGAATATGACATTCACTTGCTCAGTGTGAGCTTGAGGGGGAGGTTGTGGTTCAGTCCAATTGGTTTGTTCTGAAGAGATGTTTTGAGATTTTGACCACTCATCTATTTTTCTTTCCATCTTTTTAATTTTAATTTGGAAATTCTTTTCATTTTGCTTTATTTTTAAAATCATATCATTAACGTTGTTCTTGAAAAACATACTTGTAACTCTTTGATCATCCAAGAATTTAGTCATTAATTTTTCAAAATCTGTTTTAGATTGAGGTTCTTGGTCGATAGGTTTAGATACTTTGTTAGGTAAAACACCGGTGGTTTTACCACCGTCTCTAGCAAAAAGTTTCCAATGAACAGTTCTCATGCTATGGATGCATCTTTTGAAATCTTCGAGGTCATTTCTCACATCTTTGTTTAATTTTGTGAGAGATTTCTCAGAATCATTAGGATCATGAAGGGATTGGTGAGAAAACGAATCATGAGAATTTCGGTCTTTATTACCTTCAGATTGGATGTAATTTGCTTCATGACGTTCACACATCGGCGTGTCATCGTTCAGGTGGTTTTTAGAAGCGTTTCCATTTCTAAGCTCATTATATTTCTCACGCATATCTTGCAATTCTTCATTTAAGTTTATAATTTGAGAATCCACGGCCTTCAATTTTTCCATAAATCGAGAATTATCAGTATTACTATCACTTCCATCAGCAAAAGCAACAGATTTTCGATGATGTTCGTTTTTAGATTTAATGGGCCAATCATGGTTGAAAAGGACTTTGTCATCAAGAAATTGAAAAGCTTGATTTTGAGTTTTGTAGAGGAAGATTCCTCCAGCTGTTTTATCCAGGATTGCTTGAGTGGATTCATCTAGACCGTGATAGAATATTTGAATAATAGCTCCTTTGGTCAGACCGTGCCCATGGCATTTTCAAAGCATGCTCTTCAGTCGTAACCAAGCATCGGTTAGATTTTCACATACGAGTTGAGAGAAATTTCTGATTTCAAGTAAAAGACGGTTAAACAACGAAGGTGGAAAGAATTTGTTTATAAAAGCTTTTCTCATTTGTTCCCACGATGTTATAGACTCTTCATTAAGTTTGTTAAACCAGGTTTTAGCTTCATCGCACAAGGAAAAAGGAAATATCAAATGCTTAATAGCTTCACTCTACGTTTCACCGTATCTGAACATGTTGCAGATTGCGAGAAATTCACGGATGTGGTCATGCGGATCGGCCCGCAGATAACCATCGAATTTATTTTTCGAATCATATTTAAGTGAGTACTATTGATAACAAAGTTTTCATCAACATCGAGTTGAATAATGACAGAATTAGGAGTCGGTGCTACTGTCTTAGCACTTTCCCACATAGGTTGATCATCAGGATCGAGAATTATTTGTCTGGGTTCGACATCCTCTTCAGGTATATTAATAACGATAAAGTCATTAACGGAGGAATGATGAGTTGAAGATTTGAGCAATTCGATCTCTACGACTTCTTTTTGGATAATTTTAAATTTACAAGACCTTTTTATTAAATTTATTTATTAAATTTACAAGTTTCTTTCCAAAAGATAGAGGATTTATACAAACGTTAAACATTTTGCAAAAAGACATTTTTATATGTATAATTAAGGCTAATAGGATAATATTCAAAATAAAATAAATTATTTTCATATATTTTTTTTACTTTTATAGATTTATATATTAGATATATTTCAATTTAATTATATAGCAAATAAGGATAAATAAATAAAAGAACTTTTTTTTGATAGAGTGCGGCGTACTTTAGGAAAAGTGCGTCGGCTTTTTTGGAAATTGTATGTTTTTTTTAATATTATGATAAACTAGATAATTACAAATACACAAGGCATATAATCAGATAAAATACAATTCCAAATGATTATAGAACCTAAGACTAGCAGTTTCGGGGGGCTTTAGGGTTTTGGTGTTTTTGAAACAAAATGCTGTTTGTGAAAAATCTGCCGAAAGTGCGGCGTTACTTTCTGGGATTACAAGAAAACCGGCGCACAAATAAGATCGCTGTGACGTACTTCCTGGAGAAAAATGATTTTTTTTGGTTTCCGTTTGCCAGAAAATGGTACGGCGGGTTTGAAAATTTTGAGAAACAAAATAGCACCAGAAATAAGCAACAAACTGATAATAACTTAAACAAGTCCCCGGCAACGGCGCCAAAAACTTTGATGTGTGTTTTCCAAGCTTTAAATTTATAATACTAGAAATACCGATTTTACTAAAAACACAACACTCGGGAAGTATACCCGTTCGTGTATAGTATAGCTTTAGGTAAGTCCAGGTCGTTCCACAGGAACTTGAAGTTTTCACAATTTTGTAACATTAGGTGCTAAGGCTAAGATGATTGTCACGGATCAAATTAACCAAGACGAGCATATATCGAATAATGCAAAGAAAGCAATAAAAGGATGATTCAATCAAATGATTAAGATATGTTTGTTTAGGCAATGATCACTTTGATAATGATGTGTTTGGAATAGTGTATAAGTTTAGAAAATAGAGTTATCATGAGTTATAAATCCTTTCGGCCTTTAAATATAACTAGTGATTATATCGATTAATAACAACAAATTCTTTCGGCCTTTATAAGTTATTATAACCAATATATTAAGTAGAATGATAAAACTTTACACTTAGAAGATCATGTTTAACCATTTCAATAAACACATATCCAAACGCTCTATATCCAAGATCACATTATGCCAAAACAAACATAAGAACACTACTCCATAATAAAAGTAACAAAACACATAACATGCATTATGAATTCAGTATACTTCATATTAAAAAGAGTTGTGAAATTTTACCAACATATACTTACTCGATAACGATTCGACAATTTGTTTCGCCCAAACGAAAACATATTAAAACCCGAAGCTATTGAATTAATCGACCCGAACCCTTAAGGTTCTGTCACCACCCTTGATAATTCATGATTAGATGGGGTGGTGATGAGAGAAATGTTGTGGAGGTGTTTGTTAAAATGAGAGAAATCCTTCTCATTTGTATGCTGATTTCGGGTTGAAGGCGGCGCACTATGAGAAAAAGTCGGGAGACTTAGGGATGTTAATGCACTTAGCTTTTTAGTCGGGGACTTTCACTGTTTCCTTGGGAAGTTTTGAACGAAAGTGCGGGCACAAGAAATACATAGGTGTGGCGGTTTTGGGAACTCGATCAGAAGTGCGGCACTAGAGAAAAGTGTGTCGTACTTTGACCTTTTCTTGGATCTTCTTCTTGATATTTGTATGTTATGATATAATAAGAGATGATTTCGTCCAAGGCATCATAAGGAGGTATTTATAGGCTAGAGATAACTTGGGGACCAAGTTG
Source organism: Tanacetum coccineum (assembly GCA_026074375.1). NCBI lineage: Eukaryota > Viridiplantae > Streptophyta > Magnoliopsida > Asterales > Asteraceae > Tanacetum > Tanacetum coccineum. The sequence goes on from BQNB010211079.1 coordinate 5,143, forward strand.
GAGATGTATGTGGATGGATTTTGGACCAGATTCGTGAATTAAATGAATCTTCATAAAGTATGTTGTACTCATTTGAAAAACCGGCTATTTTAGTAATATCTCAGCAGTTGACCTCTTTCATGGTTGTAGATAATTGAATTCTCTTTCTGTGGCTGCTTGAATCAACTCAATCCGAGTTCGTATGCTCCAGTTATGGCCAAAACAGTGGACAGGTGTCGAGATATCTTTATCTTGAGTTTATTTCTTCGTTTAAGCTTCTTATCTTCGTGTATTCTTTCATTTTCTTCTACGACACATACCTATAACATATAATAGAAAATATACTTAATTAAGTACTGAAATTTCAAGAGAAATGATCAAATAAATGCAAATAAAGCCGCTCAAAACATGTATAATTTAGGCGTTATCAATATACTACTGGTACACTCTCATAATCCTAAAGTAACCAATACCAATGTTCCAGAGATAAATAAGGCGGACAAAACCACGAATACAAATCCTTAACGATGAAATAGTCACAATGATTTGCTCTCTCCTTAACTCGAACAAGCTAATAAAGTATCACAATTCTAAGGCGTGACTTACATTTTGGGGGTTGAATTTAAGGGTTTTTGTGCTAGTAATATAAATTCCTATCCATGAGACGCTCTTAATACTTGGTTTTCGTCGGTATGTGTCATAATTTTTTTTTAATTTGGGTCAAAATCACCTCTTATGCTATGTTTCGATATATTATCCATCATTTTAAGGACAAAGCAAATAGAAAATGAAAGAACTGTTTCTAAGGCTTATTCTCCCCCTACACTTAAGTTGAAATTATCCAATGTTCTATAAACGGTACCCAATAAAAACAAATAAAGGGAAACGGAAAACAAGGAAAAAAAAAAAACTAGTTACTCCCTGGTTTGGTCAATAAGTGGAGAAGTAAGAAACATGCGATGACTGGTTAAATTCGGTCCCTCCTAGACTCTTTTAGAAGTGTCTAATGAAACTTCCTATAGAATTTCCAAGCTTGTCTCATAAAATTATACCTGTAATCAAAGAAAAAATACAAACTATTACCAAGCATATATGTGCGATTACAATTTTACAATATGATAATTTAGGGCTTTAACGACCTCGAGTAAAGCAGTAAAGATAAGATGAGAGATTGTCAAACTTATTGGTTTTACAGGTTTTATAACAGATGATTTTCATATATTTAAATGTCTATGCAGTTTTATTTTCAAAATAATTAAAACTTTAAGTTTCCTGGACCTGGGCGTTTGATGCCATCAGGAAAATCCTGACCCCGTCACAAGTGTCATGGTGACGGCGTCACATGTTAATAGTGACGCCGACTCCACGTTGTGTGAAAACAAAATTTTTGTTTTTGCTATGAAAATTTCTTGCATTTGAATTCCATTAAGTTAATTCCCTATACAAATAGCTGCATTACAAACTGAGATTTGGACAATTTATATATGACTCGAAAACTGACGCGAATTAATTATGCCAATTCATTTAACATGTTTTGAATTTGGTTTTTAAAACCGGATAGATTCCCCTACAATTATTGGTGTGAAAAAAATACCTTTGATTGGAAATTAAGGAGGAGGTTTAAAACAAATTACAAAGCATGCATTTACAAGATAGTTTAAAACATAATAAAACAAATAGTAAACGAATTAAACACATAGACACTCCTAATATGCAGATATAAAAGTAAAAATATTGGGTTGCCTCCCAAAAAGCGATTTTTTATTTACGTGTCTTGTAGCTAGACTAGAAAGTCCCACGTCCTTACGTAACCATTTTCAGTATTCATTTCCCTTGTATTTGTTTGATTATCGAGTTGTAATAGATTAGTTCTTCATTTTTGGTTTCATCAAATTTAAAGTTACTATAAGCTCATTGTTTTTTATAAGAGTAGTGTTCACACTTTTGGTTTCATTGAATTTGTGTTAGCCGTGTTTTTACATAAAGTGATGGTCATTATTATTCCTGAGCCAGAAAAACATAGTTTACGGGAATTCATTTAAGCTAATTGGGCCTAGTTGTCGGGCTTAAAGCCCATCTGTAATAGGTTCGGCCCAAAGACAAAGCCCAACGACCCAAGTAGGGTTAAAACACTCCATGTACTATAAATACCTTTCTCCGCACAAGGTGAAGGGGGTTGCTTCCCATTTATCTCTAAGTGCAAGTAACCATTTTCTCTCTTTTATTTCTCTCTCTAAGATTTTTTCTTATCTTATTTTGTGTTTTATGGTGATGAAATGATATCATCTAACAAGTGGTATCAAGAGCCAAGGTTGGGTTTTGTGATAAGTTGTGGTGATTTATGAGCTTATTCATCATATCATACAACTTCTTTTTGTTCGGCTTATTTGTTTTTCCTTCTTTTGTTTACTTTTGCCAAAGTTGATCATTTTTTATCCAAAATGTTTGTAGAATAAAAGTGTATCAAACAACACATAGACATATTGAATGATTAAGATAATCTTACTTGATTAAAACATGAATAGAAGAGAGTACAATAGGGTTTTGAGGCCCTAAAATCGTCCCTAACAGTTGCTAAACAAACTAGGGTTCGTCCCTTTCTTTTACTCTAAAGTTACACACTTAAAACCATAAAACTGGATTTGTATTTATAGGAAAATCGCTGCGACTGCATCACGTGTTAATTGTGACACCGTCATGAATAGAATATTCTAGATAATAGGCTGGGTCGTTCAATCTGACGCTGTTTGGAGATCTCCAGCTTCTGAGTAGAAATTCTTGAGAGATGATGGTGTAGGTTCGTAGTCTTGTCCGTTTCTTCTCCAAATGAGCCCAAGTCATGTGTATTTCCTCCAAATGCCTTCCAAATGCTAAATACCTGAAAAGGAAAGATTAAGTACCTATTTTGGGCATAAACCCATGATTTAGGGGGTTAAACGACCCCAAAAAAGTGTATAAAATGACACCTCATCACTTACATAGCAAGGTTACGGCGTAACATCCCATAAGGATTACGCCATAAACCTTTCGAAGCCTATAAATAGAGCCCTCCTCTGGCTCATTCAGCATCACTCACCACCACCACTTCACACACAATTCTAAGGGGTGAACCAAACCCTTAAGGTTTGAAGCATTTCTCTGAAGGTCCAAGGGAGAAGCCACTATCATACTTATTGTACTTAATCATTCATTTCATTCTCTGTAAGATTTATGATGATTCAATCCATGTCTTTATTCATTAGTTCTTGCATTGCTGTTACTATAAGCGGCTAAGCACTCCTTGTGCTAGCCTAAGCATGTAGTTACTAGTGTTGTGATTATGATTTCCTGTTTAATTATGGTTCTGTTAGATATCCTTATAGCCTTTCATTGATCCTTATGTCTTGGTAGTATAGAGGGTGGCTTAGATCTTGTTAATCTTGATATAAAACTTACCATGTTGAACTTGGGGTTAGTGGGGTACTAGGGTAGCTTGACATCTATCCCTAGTGTAGGAATTAACCAGATTACTGCCTTTGTCACATTAAATACTTAAAAAATATGAGAACTCTGAAAGAGGGGGTTAATAATTGGTTTAGATTATAGATTGGTCTTAAGGGTAGTTGGGGTTTAACCACTGCAAGGTTAGATGCCCTGCTCGTGTGATCGTAGGGGAATGTGGGGATCGCAAAGTAAGCATAGGACAGACCTTAAATGAAAATTTAGGTATGTCATTTTGAACACTATTGGAACTTATAATTGAACATTGCACAGGAAAATGTAATCATAGCATTAGTAATGAAATGGTTAGGTTAGCACGCCTTTATCCCTGATATCTTCTATCTATTTACTTTGTTGCATATACTTTTCATAGCTCTTAAAATCAAACTTAAAACCATTTTTAATCATGACAATAATAAAATTAGAACTATTTAATCTTAGCTCTTGGGACGACCTCGGATTTACCAAACTACTGCACTATATACGATCGGGTTCTCTGCCCGTTAGTGCGTGTATTGGTAATCGAGTTTTATAAATTTAAAACTTGGTAAAACTATATTTAAAGCAAAATACGCATCAGTAAGCGTGGGTTAAGGCAAGGTGATCCAATGTCTCCATATCTTTTTACATTAGTTATGGAAGTTCTTGCCTTTATTCTGCAGCGAAGAGTTTGAAACTCAGATGATTTTTAGTATCATCATCATTGTGATCAATAGAGAATTATTAACTTGTGTTTTGTAGATGATTTGTTCTTATTTGCTAGGGGTCATCCTACTTCTATTTCAGTTATTATGGGCGCTCTTGAGGAATTTTAGAATGTGTCGGGATTAGTCCCGAGTATCCTTAAGAGTACAACGTTCTTCTACAATGTCCCTAATGCTATAAAAGCTGCTATCCTTAACTCTATGCCATTTGCTGAAGGAACTTTGCCGGTCAGGTATCTTGGTATTCCCCTTATTTCATCTAGACTTTTATATCAGGATTGCAAGGTGCTTGTTGAGAAACTTGAAAGTCGGGTTAATGATTGGAAAAATAAATTTCTATCTTTAGCAGATCGGCTCCAATTGGTTCGATCTATGTTATCTTCTATGCATATTTATTGGGCTTCTGTCTTTATCCTCCTCGCTCATATTATTCATGATCTTGAGCATCTTATGCGTGGGTTTTTGTGGTGCCAAGGGGATATGAAAAAAGGGAAGGCTAAAGTGGCTTGGGAGTTGGTTTGTAAACCAAAATGAGAGGGTGGTCTTGGTATTCCTGGAATTGAAAATTTTAATGTAGCCTTGATGGCTATGCATATATGGTGTATTTTGACCTGCAAAGAATTGTTGGGAATAAAAGGCTTCTTAACTGTTAATACTGCTGGTTTAAGTTACTGCTGCTAGTTATTGTTAGGAATCATTGTAAACAAACTTAAGTCTGGTAGTTATAGAGTTAAGTCTGGTAGACATAGTTAAGTCTGCCAGTACTAAGTTAAGTCTGGCAGTTATATAGTTAGTACTGATTCTTATTTAGTTAAGTCTGTTTATGTAACAGAATAGTTATAATAGTTATCTTAGAGATATCTTAGGAGATATCTTAGGAAAGGATATGCATGACTGGTAACAAGGATCACCTGGATGA
>BQNB010211080.1:0-10224 GCA_026074375.1 Tanacetum coccineum
AGACCGTAAAGAGCCTTTTTGAGCTTGTACACATGTGATGGGTTGTCCTGATCAACAAATCCTTCTGGTTGTGAAACATAGACCTCTTCTTTGAGCTCGTCATTCAAGAAAGCCGTTTTAACATCCATTTGGTAAATTTTCATATTCTTGTGAGCGACATTAGCTACGAAGATACGAATGGCCTCTATTCTAGCAACCGGTGCAAATGATTCCTCGAAGTAAATTCCTTCTTCTTGCCTGAATCCTTGAGCAACGAGTCTAGCCTTATTCTTTAGTACCCCGCCAAATTTATTTGTCTTGACCTTATAAATCTATTTCAGCTTGATCAAGAACACGTTATCTAGATACGGCACCAATTCCCAAACTTCTAGTCTTTCAAATTCATGAATTTATTCTTGCATTGCATCAATCCATGATGGTTCGGTCATTGCTTGTTTGAAGTTCTTAGGTTCGACAGAAGTTAAGAAGGCATCAAAGTAACACCACATGGCATCAGTTTCGAGTTTCTTTCTCGTAGATACAGAGTGAGAAGGATCTCCGATTACATTTGCTATTGTATGATCCTTAGTCCATGATATGTGTGAAAAACATATGATCTCCCCTCTCACCCCAAACCACCACTGCCTCCCCCCCCTAACAAAGACAAAATTATGCTTAAAATGCTTGAATATTGCTTGTTTTGTCTTTGTGATTGTGTAGGTACGGATATTGCAAAAATCTCAAGAAAACGGTCAAAACGGGCAAACACGAGCACGGGAACGGAAAAGCACGCAAAAATCCGGGAGAATGCTATCAAAGTTCAACTTCAGTCAACCTAAGTCAAACCATAAAATGACAAAAACTCTAAATATTCCTAAATCAGTCCCTCAAAAATAACAAAATTACAAAAAAGCCCTTAAAACCACTAACGATCGTTAGATATTTAACCTATCGGATGGTTAAGTCCCTTGATAAAACCCTTAAACATAAACCCAGCCCGCAAATATCCTTAGAAAGCCCATGTTAAAGCCCGGGTGTTATAAAGTTAACGCTCACGCATTTGTATGAAGAGTAATTAACGGCTGGGGAAAGAACAGTTACCACTGTTCACTGTCTTCCCCATTTTACCTCAAGCTCAAATCAAGGGGCAAAGTTAAATTGACAGTGTGGATGGGTAATTTGAGTGTTAAGTTTTGACTTGGCAGAGTTTATACGTCACCAAGCACTCTTATTGGTGGAGACCCACAAAGGGAATGCCACGTTGGATGCTAAGTAACACTCAAGGATGGGATTTTTACACCTTGAATGTACCATCTTAGATAGAAGACAACCTGTCCACAAATTCACGGATTTGCCACGTGGCAATCCGTTTTTGTGAGCTAAATCTAATACAAAGCTCGATTGAGGAAGCATCCAATGATTAGAGGAATGAAGGGCAGGGATTGAGAGGAGCGTGTAACTGATTTTAGAGCCTAGAAGTTTCTCCTGGTGGCTATAAAAGGACTCCCACACTCACACATGGGATATCTTTTTCATATAAATTTCTTAGTTAATTAGCTTATGTAGTTTTTCATTTAAAATGTAATTTCATTTTTAAGCTCTTGTAACTTCAATTTTCAAGTCTTGTAAATTGCTTTTATCATTAATAAAATCATAAGTTTAGTTTTTATAAGCCATTTTTACTATTAAGCTCTTATTGTCTTAAATGATATTGTTACTGTTTCATAAGCTCACAATAAACTCATAGAAGCTCTTACAAGTCTCTAAGCTTATGATTGAACTCTAATAAGCCTTAATCTAATCAAACCTTAAAATTAGCTTTAAGTACCCTTACTTATGATTGTTGGAGCTTTTGGATGATGAACTTACAAAGGAAGAGTTCATTAGACTTTACTGGCTTATTTATAAGAAGCCAGAGCTAGTAGACAAGCTCTTTGAGCCTCTTATGCCTTTGTTCAACTAAGGCTTATGTAAGTTTCTCATTCCCATTTCTGTTTTAAAATTCTAGTTTACTATTTGCTTATTTCTGCTTATTAATAGCTTATCTGTGCTTATTTGAATGATTTTATGCTTCTTTTTGATTATGTTTTGCTATGTGTTTTCAACTTAAGTAGGTTAGACCATAGTTTTACTCATTTTGTCTTATAAATCAATAAAAACCAAAAAAATATATTAGCATAGTCTTTAGATCTTGGTTTCTAGCTTAATTAATAGTTAAAATAAGTTTATTAAGTCTGTTATTAGCTTATTATAATATGGTTTTCAAGTTTCAATTATTAAGGTTCATTTTCATAAGCTAAATTGAGTTTTCATATGTTTAAAGGAGTGTTTGGATTTGTTGAGTTTGACCTTCAAAAGTCAAAAATGGTTGATAAAAGTTTGTGAACTAGTTTTAAAATCACTTTAAATCAGTAGTAAAAGTGTTTTCATAGATTAGATTTCATAATTTAGTGAGTTAAGGTTGATTTTATTTAGTTTTGCATCAGGGGAGACTTTTCCTTTTAAGCTATTAAGAGTTATAAGATCCAAGTTTTTCTAAGCTTGGATATTGTTTGCTAAGTGTTCATTTACACTCATTGGGTGTGTCAAATGCAGGTTTGACCATTAAGGTCAATTGCATTTGGGTTTTACCCAATTGTCAAGTGCATCAGATAGGTACTGCAGTTCCTAACTGCATACTTTCTTTGATCACTATTAAGCTAGCATAAGTAGGTTTTGATAGGTAAAATTTAGTAGGTTAATAGTTTTCATATAGGTTTAGATAGATTAATTTTTTATTAAATTTCTAGCTTATAATCTAGGTTAATTTAGCATTCAAAGTTCACTAAAATTTCTAAAAAAACCAAAAACAGTAGTAAGTGGTTCTTAGCTTCTAATTTTAGGTTTTTAGCTTATATGATCTGTTTTTATGATTTAGATTCATTGATTATAAGTAGTTTGATAAGTTTTCAAAAGCTTAGCTTCTGAAGTAGCTTATTGTGCTTTCTAGCTTAATTGATTTTTGAGCTTTTAGAGTAAGTTCCTGAGTTTGCCCCTTAGATCTTTAATTTCAATAAGCTTTCAGTGTTCTTAGTATAAGTAGCTTATCAAAATTAGCTTCTAGTCATCATAAGTTTTCTAAATTAGATTTTGGTTTTAAAAATAGTACTTATTTGAGTGCTGTGTGCTTATTTTAGTAAAACTCAGTTTTTAAGCTTTCAAAAGCCTACTTCCTGTAACAGCCTATTTCACAAGCTCTTTTTAATAAGCTCTTTTGAAAAGCATTTTCTAGTAGAATTTAAGCCAAGTTTTTAGGAAAACCAAGTCTCACTTCATAGGGTGCTTATTTGAAAGCTTAATTTTAAGCTCAAAGTGTCCTTAAGGACTGTTTGGACAACATTATATATACAAAAAGTTTTAAGGGTTTAATAAAAATTTTCTTTGATCAAAAAATCCATTAAGCATTTATTTTATTCATACCTAAGTGATGATATTGTTGAAATGAGAATTTACTACTAATTACTTGTTTACGATTAATTTAGTTGAACGGTGTTTTATATTTGTATATCAAAACGTAAAGATGGTGAAAAAATATTATTAATATTTTACATGCATTATATTTTATCAACAATCTCCCCCTTTTTGATGATTATCAAAATTTAAACTCATTAAATGTAGAAATTATTTAAACAATATTTAGTGAGTTTTATGTCATTTTCTTCACTATTTTTTGAAGAATCAAAAAGGCATCGCGAGATTGCTAGTAAAATCGACGGAATAGAATGCACCCATCTTGATGTTGTACTACTCCCCCCTCGTGTCGATTGCACAATGAAACGAGCTATGGTTTCTTGGCTACAAAATAGGTTAGAACAATACAAATATTTCTAACATGTAGCAAGGAAGAAAAATATGACATACAACCAACAATGATCATTCATTAAGATTAAAATAGTGTGTAAAACACACTCATGCATACATAAGAAAATAACATGCTGACATACATGAAATTTAAACTACAAAAAGTCCTATAACTAGTAGAGCTCTATAGGACTTGCTTGCAAAATGGTAGATGATCAATTATTTGAAAGACTAAACATAGAGTAGTTTTCTTTGGGGAGGAATGGTGGATGTGGTGGGAGATGATTGGTGTGTGTGATACATATGTTTCAATATATAAAACATTATTAACAGATCTTCTAACCAAATATGAGAGTACGATTGTGAATGCAACACAAGCATGAATCTCCATGTGCCTCAAGAAGATTCCAATGAATGATGACCAAACAATTGGTGGTGAAGGTGATGGAGTATCAAATTGGACATCAAGTGAGGTAATTGGGGAAAGGTGATAGTGATGTCCATTGATGCATTTTCATGAGTTGGTGGTAGAGAGAAACTCTAGAGTGTGGTGATGTATGGTGGGTTCAAATTACCATAAGGTGAAAGTGAAGTTTAAGATGTTGGTGATTTTGTGGAATTATCAATTTAAGATGTAATAATGCTTTTAGGATGATAGGTGTTTGGAGGTGCAATAGGAGCACAGGTGATGAATTTGGAAGTTTAAGGTGATGGAGTATTTTTATGTCATCTGGGTTAAATCACAACAAATAATTTTTGTGTAATGATGAGTTGATTTGGTCTCTGGAGACCTTTGAAATTGAAGCTCAAGTGGAGGTCCCCCGCCATGAATGATGTAAGGTTTGTTGTGATAATTGAAGGAGAAGTTGGAATTGGTGTTATACACGTTTAGGAGGGAATTTATGGGAAGAGATTTGTTTAAAAATGGAATGGATTTTGTAAGTTAAGGAATCTCAAATGATGTTCAAGCCTTTCTGGTAAATATAGCTGATACTAGGTAAAAGAAGGCAAAAAGCAGTGAAAAAAATACTGTTTTAAAATACCGGAAAAGCTAAGGGGCGGTCCCTAAAATTAAGGTGCCGACCAAAGTGACTTAAGGAGGGCCGCCCTCCATTAGTCATATTTTTCACCAGAAAAACTAATTTTCACAGATTTTTGTGAGGGAATTTTGTTTTGGAGGTTTTTCGCACAAGCCCTATAGAGTTTTATAAGCATATTTAATCTTATAACATATAATAAACACGATAAATCATGAAACCAAAGACTGGCATAACTAGTTTGATTAATAAAACAACCAAATGTTTAAGGCAATCATAGCAAAGTAATGTATCAAAAAGATAACTCAACATATAAGTCTTTTCGAATATATCGGATGATCACCACACAAGTTGTTAATAACATACACATAATCAAGTTAAAAATTGTCTTAAACTACATTTATCCATCTAGTTCACTCGACTTCTTTAATTCCTTCATTTCTTCTCTCGCTAAACACTTCCTTTATAGGTGCATTTCCAAATGACATAAAATCTCTGCGCAACTCTAAAGCATTTCTTGCGTTGGTTGAGCAAGGTAGTATTGTCTGTTCAAAAGAGAGTTCATCGTTATTGTTTCGTAGCGGTAGGCATTTTGTTAGTTTTGGTATTTAGAGTGGATTAAGAGATTAATCTAGGTGTAGGGAATTGAGTACTCTGCACGAGAAGTTTCGACATCATCATCATCATCACATCATCAACATGATGTTAATGAATGACGTGCCGTTATAAGAGGAAGATGAGGATGATACAAGAATTGCGTGCCTAGCCACGATCACATTCGAGTCTCTAAGTTAGTTATAAGAGCAGAGTACCATGACAACTAATCAACACAGTCATAAATGCCTTGTCGAGATGATGATAACTTCCATGATGTGACGAAAAAGACTAGTCAAGAACATACCATATGGAAGATTGGCGGTTGGATTTGCTCTAGCACACTCATTCATTGACAAATAAGTAAGCACATAGTATAGTTCCATCGGCAACACACAATACCAACATTGAACAAGATAAATGGTGGAGATGGTCTCGATGTTCCTCCTAGTCCAACACATTCACCGGAATGAGTATCTTCCCATTGCTTCATGTCAGGGCTAGATCTAGTGAGGATTAGATTTGGAAGTGAGGGAGACGGTTTGACTTTTAAATGTGAGTACGATGTCCTACCAAGGTTACACAATTCAATTCAAAGAATCGACGAAAATCGTCAAGAGTTGGAAGTCGGTGGAATATGGTTCCCTCGGTTTCATGAGAATACACAAGAGATCCAAGGTCCCCACTCACTTGAGAACAAAGGCTTGACCGTTTAAGAATTTTGAGGATTTGACCGAAATTAGGCAAAAAGTGAGACTATGATGAATTCATGTGTTGAAGTCATAAAGAAGAAAGACAAGAATATCCATATTGCATTGTTTTGAACCGTGACATACTATAGAAATCAATGAATGAATCATTGGAAACAATCTGGTCTTGATTTTAAAGAGACAATGGAAGCGAAAGTTTGTGAAGAGACGCTCGAATTTGTTGGATTGTAGTATCTTGAACAACAACACGACCTACATGAATGTTGCGATTTTCAATGGATTGTAGACTTAGGCAATTGTGGGAAATGCCAGGAGGATTTTTGGATACTTTGGGATTAGGATTTTGGTGAGGATATATCGCAGAAGATGTCACTTGCATTTTATCACAAATGATTTGTTGATTGATTTGTTTGTAATATCCCCTTGCAATATTGGTTAAAATTGGATTAATTGAAGTTTGATTTTGGTGAATATGGCTGTGGGTTTTTCTACACAGCAGGTGTGAAAAAGAGGGAAGAAGGAAAAAAATGGTGTTTGAAAACTATGTTATTTTCGAATGAAAAAAAGTAGATTTTTTTTCCCAGTTGTGCGTCCTCCTTAAAATAAATTAAGGGGGCCGCCCAACTTACACTGCCAGACCTTTAATTTTAAGGGGGCCGCCCTATGAAAAAAAAAATTTCTATACCGATTTTTTATTTTTTGGACCATTTTTGTAAGAATGAAAAGTAACAAAATACGTGAGAATATACTAGCAATATTGATATAATAAACCGAGAAGGAATACTTAACATTTTTAAATTAATTTTTCGTTAAAAAAAATTGATTACTACGGATGAGATAAATCAAGTAGTTAATTCAAAGGAAGGAATTAACGAGATTAAAATGACTTTTACAATAACATCTAGTTAATTTAGTGAGATAATTATCTCGGAGAAATAATAAATGTCACGATTTGGAGAGAAATCCAAGATGGTAAATGATTGAATGAATACTAGAGATGATATCGATAAACGTGGTAGATCGAGACGTAGAGGCAGATGTCGTAGACGATGGTTGACATGGATTCGAGACGATCGTTGAAGTCGAAGGGAGTTTGTTTCATCCATAGTGTGTCTATGATCATTGCGTGACTAATCCTACTTCTATGTTAATTGTTAACCACTAGCTTGCTCTTCTTCATCTCTGTGAGTTTGCTACGTGGTCATAGAAGATTTCCATTTTGTAGACGAATGACTATAATCTACGCAAAAGAGTAGTTCATAATGAACTAATCTTTTCAAAGCTAGAAAACCAACAAATGTATTTTCTAGAGACTCACAAACAATTTTAAAGAACTAATTACACTACATCATCAGTAGTTACACATAACATTCCTTAAATCTATAATCTACGAATATGAAAAGTGAGACTACCTTATACTTTAAATAATCTTCGTTAAAGTCTTCACAATGTAAATGATAAGAGGTTCATGGAAACCGAATCATGAATCTTTAGTCCGTAGACAAAGAATGATTATGATAACACCCCATTTCAAATAAACAGTAGAGGGCTATATCTATTTATGGTCCCCAACGTTTCAGTACCGAGGTTATTAGTTCCGCATATGTATTGCAATTTGGTTTTGGCACATACAAGGTGAACAACCTCCACATTGAGTGGAAACTAAAGTTGGATAGAGAATGGTTCCTAATTATGATGATTAATGGAAAGTTATTGTCTACCTAGGTTCTCCTAGGTATAGAGGTGTTTATAGACCGATGACGAGGATTATTAGTCATTCTCGGAGGTAAATTTTCTACCTCATATGTGGGTTTAGTAAATCCGACTCCGAGTTTTAAGGAGGGTTTGGTAAAATGTTTTACTTCCTCATCACTTGCATAGAAATTTTAGTCTTATTTATAAGTATAAATAATTTTGGGTCTGATTCCTATCAATTTTTCTTTTGAACTCGACTTCTTGAGCATTTACAAGACTTACTTGTTTGGGTTTCGCTAGGTGAACCTTGAGTAACTTAAAACCTAATCCGGATTTATCTCTCTCGAAGTCTTTTGAGAATTAATTATTTTTCTTACGTGAGTGACTACTATCATTAAATATAACTAGCCTAGAGTATTTTTTTAAGTATCACACTTTTCACGCTTAAGATCTAGAACAAAATTTACAATCTTACAAATATTCATTACCTTTTTCTAACCTAGATAATTTGTTTTTTTAGTTCCTAGATATCAATTTCTAAGTCCTATTTTAGCTGTTTTAGAGTTTTATTTTTTGCCATGACTTTTAGTCATAATTGCAGATAGTCTAACTATATTCATCTAACCAAGTCATTTTCAGTCTTATTAATGATTGATCATCACTAAAATATTTCGGTTTCGAAAAGTACATCTTGAAATCTTTAGCCAAAAACACTTTTCGTCATTTGTCTTCTCCTCTTCATCATCGTCGCTATCACTCCAAGCACACCTAAACGAAACAAAAGCCTTTGATTTATGATTTAATTGTTTCGGACATTCTCCGATGAGATGATTTGGATCACCACACTGAAACTATTTTCTATCACTTGTCTTATTTTTGACATCTTTATTTCTTTGGAATGATCACATTCTTCATATGGTTGTTTTAACGAATCGAACCATGTCTTTGGAAAGAATTTCTTGAATGTTCTACGGTCCATGGCGTATTCTTTATCTTCAAAGCTCCCGGTTACTGTTTTGATTTTAATGTCTAGTGTTGGCTGCGGCGTTCGGTTAGGAGATATTGATGTGTTATAGCCAATTAATTAAGTTTTTGATGCTTTTGTCTTAGTCGTATTATATTTATACTAGAGCTGCAAAGAATACAAGATACTAATGTTTATATGATTATTTAGTTTTGTAGGAATATCTTCACGGGTGAAGATATTATAGAAGATTATTTTAGCTTTTTAAGAATATTTTCACCCGTGAAATTTTTTATCGAGGATTGATGTTTTGGTCTTAGTCGCGTTCGATTTAAGTTTTTAGGAATATCTTCACGGGTGAAGATATTATAGAAGATTATTTTAGTTTTTTAAGAATATCTTCACCCGTGAAATTTTGTATCGAGGGTTGATGTTTTGGTCTTAGTCGCGTTCGATTTAAGTTTTTAGGAATATCTTCACGGGTGAAGATATTATAGAAGATTATTTTAGTTTTTTAAGAATATCTTCACCCGTGAAATTTTGTATCGAGGGTTGATGTTTTGGTCTTAGTCGCGTTCGATTTAAGTTTTTAGGAATATCTTCACGGGTGAAGATATTATAGAAGATTATTTTAGTTTTTTAAGAATATCTTCACCCGTGAAATTTTTTATCGAGGATTGATGTTTTGGTCTTAGTCGCGTTCGATTTAAGTTTTCAGGAATATCTTCACGGGTGAAGATATTATAGAAGAATATTTTAGTTTTTTAAGAATATCTTCCCCGTGAATTTTTTTTATCGAGGATTGATGTTTTGGTCTTAGTCGCGTTCGATTTAAGTTTTTAGGAATATCTTCACGGGTGAAGATGTTATAGAAGATTATGTGGAAAACTAGAAAGGGGGGTTGAATAGTTTACCGCTTTTTAAATTTAAGTTTTATGTATGTTTGTAAAACTTAGATTCGACCTTTTTGTGAATTCAATGCTTGCACAATATGAACAATGTAAATATATGAAATGATAAAGTAAGACAAGAGATAAGAGTAAGAACAATCAAACCACAACGCGAGGATTTATAGTGGTTCGGTAACGAAGCACCTCTTCGCCCTACTCCACTCCCCGAGCACCAAACTCGAGAGTTTTCTTCACTATGTCAACAAACTCCCTTATGGCGGAGAAAACCGTACACAACGTTGCTTATATCAATTTACGACACTAAGCTAAATGTCGAGTTCTAATCTTAGCTAGAACCAATCTATCACAACACAACTTCACGACTTGTTCACGACTTCACAACTTCACAACTTCTTCACAACTTTACAACTTCACGACTTCTTTAAAACTTCACGACTTCTTTACAACTTCACGACTTCACTTCACCACACTACTTATATCACAACTACCTAACA
>BQNB010211081.1:0-10224 GCA_026074375.1 Tanacetum coccineum
GTAAAGGAATACTGATGTTAACCTCTTGAACCATACCAGCAGTACTCACTGGCATTGATGTACCAGCAGTACTAACTGATTCTTCAGCAGTACTAAACAATGTACTAGCAGTACTAATTCTACCACTACCAGTACTAACTGCCCTTCTTCTTCTAGTATAAGTGTGAACATTTTCTTTAGCTGCATCTACAAGTACCTTAGCTGCACTAAAGAATCTACCAACAGTACTAACCTCTTGAACCATACCAACAATACTAACTGGCATTGATGCACTAGCAGTACTAACTGATTCTTCAACAGTACTAAACAAGCTACTAGCAGTACTAATTCCACCACTGCCAGTATTAACTACTTTCGGCCTAGTAGTATAAAAATTTCCCTTAGCAGTATTAACTTTTAGACAAAAAATTTTGTTAGTTAATGTTGTTCTCATTTGATAGGGCCTCTTTACAGTTGATTGTGCTGATTTAGAAAAACATGACATTGGTCTAGCACTATAAACTGTAGTTTTAGGATGAGCAGTATTAACAGGCCTAACAGTGTTAAGTGGTCTTAGGCTAGTTTTCATTAAAACTGCTCTTAGAACTATGTTCCTATGAGCACTAGGGTGAGCCTTTTTAGCATAATAATTGTAATTCACCTTTGTATAATTATTCCCAGATACCATCATTTCCCTTTGATGGTAATTGCAGTTAGCCTGCACATGGTCAAAACTTCCACAGACAAAACAAGCTTTATTGTACATCATAAAGTCACTTCCTAGTTGTTTGGACTTCTGATTATTCCAGTTTCTTTGATTTCCCCTAGGAGTTTGTGACCTATACATTTCAACATACTTAACTGGTTTCCTAACTGGGTTTTCTTGTTGTTGAGGTCTAACAAAATTTATCTTAGCAACAGTAGGAAAAATAGTTTTCTTCTCTAACTTATCATTTGACACCAACTCCTCAACCAATGAGGCATCAAGAGATTCCCTAACCTCATTAGAAGTATCTTCACTAACACTCTTACTAGTCTTAGGTCCATATCCTTTAAACTCAAGCTGTTGGAACTCCTCTAAACCAGAGTTGGACAAATCAAGGTTTGGGGGGTGAAAATAACCCTGTAGAAGGAGGTTGAACAACATTATAGCTTATAAACCCTAAACCCTTTCTACTTTTATTAGATATCCGACTTCCTATTAATTTGTCTAAACTCTTAGAAGCATTATTAAATTTTTCAATCTTAAGTTGATTGCTTTCTTTTTCTTGCTTAAGCTTTTCTAACTCACTTTTAAGCACACCAATTTCTGAGTCTTTATATGAGATATCTCTTTTTAGAATAGCAAGTTGCTCACAAAATAGAAACTCATTCTTTTTGTAAAAGACAAGTTGCTCTTCTACAGATGCTAACCCTCTTATATAATTAGCTAAATTAAACTCAGATTTCTTAAACTCTATCCTAAAATCATCAAGTTGAGTTTTAAGAGTTTCAAAGCTTTTTAGACAGGTTTTTGAACAAGTTTTGTCTTGTACCCGGTTCGAACCCACAGCCTTCCAAGCAAAACCACTTCCTTTGACCCTTGCTTGGTTCGAACCAAGAAGGAAAAGAGAAACCAAACTATAACTTGGTTCCTACTTGATTCACCTCATCATTTAAGTGATACTTTAATGTGTTAATGAGATAAAACTAGAAAAATGAATGGTTTGTGTGGGTGATGGAGTTTGACCGAACCACAAAGAGAAGGAGGAGAAATATCTTTGAAATTATTTGTGTGTGGGATGAAATATTCGGCTGCCACCAAGACCAAGAGAGAAATAGAAATATCTTGTAAATATCTAATTAATATCTTGTGTAAATATCTCATAATATCTTGTACCCACTTTTAATTAAACGCGAGCCTTAAACGCGAGCTATAACCAAGGTCAGGAAACAAAGATAAAATGGTTCATAAAATAATATTTTATGATCATAAAAATAATAACGAGACACGTCGTAAATTTTACGAAGCTCGTAACGATTAACAAATGCGCGGTCAAATGTCGACTCGCGAAACGTCAAAAATAAAAGTAATCAAATCTTTTCTAAATTTTTCATAATAAGATACAAAAATATTTATTAACGACAAATAAAATTTTAAATGTCGACACTCGCTCACGGAAACTCGTAAAATAATATTTACGACATCAGGCACGCGATCGTCGTACAATGACCTAAAACACGGGGTGTTATATTAGAGTTTAAGTAAACCTTAGAGAAGTGTATGAGAATGAAGAACACAAGATCAAACCCTAAGAATCAAACCCAAATTAGAAACCCTAATCAAGAAACCCTAGTTTACTTCTTGATCACAACCCTTGTAAAATAATACCCAATCTTCCAAACCACCTTGCAACACCTTAGATATGATCCCTAATGATGCTTGAATACTTGAAAAATCAAATGTATGAACACCCTAAAAAGAAAAAATCCGCCGTGGGTTTTGAGTGGAAATTAGAGAGATTTTGTGCTTTGTTTACTTGTGAAAATAGAAGGGTATTAAGTCTTGAATTAGTACTCTTTATATACTAGGAGGTATACATGAAACAACTAGCTAAACCATGGTCCAAGAGGTGGTAATGGTACATATGTGTAAGGTGCTCTCCTCCTCTCTAGGAGGAGAAGTGTCCTTAATGAAAGAAATGAGCATGTGCTTATTTAAAAGTGAAATTTAAATTTCCTTTATGATTTATTAATAGGAATCTGGCCATAGTGGGTTGTAGATAAATAAATGAGTTAATTTTTGTGTATTGAGTATAAATGTGGGTATTTGTTTGAGTATAGATGGGTATTGGTGCTTCTGGGTATGCCTAAACGTATTTTATTACGAAACGTAAAGCGTTTTACGTAACCAATAAAAATAAAATATAAAAAGTTATAAATTATGCTCAAAACAATTATATAACACTTGATTGACGTAAACTTTAACTTGTTTGGTGTCCGTTTACGTTGAATGATGATTTTTAGTTTACGCGATTTAACTATACGATAAAAATTAAAAGCGAACGCGTAAAACCCTGAAAATAAATAATGGAAATTTTTGAGTCATAAAATGATGTAAAAATGTGGATTGTTACACTTGAACTAACAGAATATCACCTTTGTCCCTTCTGATAAACAAAGTCTTGTCTATCTTTCCTCTC
This sequence comes from Tanacetum coccineum, assembly GCA_026074375.1. Lineage (NCBI taxonomy): Eukaryota > Viridiplantae > Streptophyta > Magnoliopsida > Asterales > Asteraceae > Tanacetum > Tanacetum coccineum. The sequence goes on from BQNB010211081.1 coordinate 3,162, forward strand.
TGAAACCTATTGTCCAACAAATAAGTTGACAAGGTTTCATACCAAGCTCTAGGAGCTTAATGAAGTCCATAAAGTGCTTTTTCAACCTTATATACTTTATCAGGGAAGTCTAGATCTTCAATAACCTGATGGTTGACAAACATAGACTTCCTCTTCAATCTTACCACAAAGAAAAGCACTATTGACATCCATCTGGTACACCACAAAGTCTTTAAATGAGGCATAGGCTAAAAATAGCCTAATTGCTTCAATTCTTGCAACAGGGTTAAAGACTTCATCATAGTCAATCCCTTCTTCTTGTGTGTACCCTTGAGCAACCAATCTTGCTTTATTTTTAATCATAATTCCTCTTTCATCATTTTTATTCCTAAAGACCCATTTAGTACCTATAGCCCTTTTGCCATTTGGTAAATCCACCAAGGTCCAAACTTCTTGTAATTTGAATTGTAGAAGCTCTTCCTGCATGGCCTCTATCCAGCTTGGATCCTTCAATGCATGAATTACCTTTTTGGGTTCTTCTTGTGATAAGAAACAAGTAAACAAGCAATTTTGAAAGTCTTTATGGTTTGTTATTTGCTAAACTGAACTAAACAAACCATGTTCTTCCAAATTCTTTGTCATTCTTCTTGTTTGAGTTGCTGAATTCAAGTCTCCAATAATTTGTTCAACTAGATGATCTTTGTGTACTCTTGTAGTTGGAATAGGACTAAAAGGCATAAATACATCTAAATTCTTCATGTCTGCCTCTGCACCAACATCTTGATTATCACTTGAGAGGTCAAATATGCTATAATCTTCCAAAGCAGGCATATTTGGATCATTTGGAAGTTCAATGCTTGATTTTCCACCAACAGCATTAACTTCATTTGTGCTAGCAACATTAACATTGTTAGTGTTGTTAACATTATCATCCTTCTCTTGATCAATACTTTCACTATCTTTTCTTGGATCTTCATCAACCTTCTTCTCATCATCACTTGAAGGTTTGGATCCATCATCTTGAGAACTCTTTGGATCTTGGGAAAATGGTAGATCAGCAGGCCATAATGATAGCAAAATGTAATTTTGGATAGGTTCTGTCTCCTTTCTAGCTTGACCTGCATTATCACTTTCTTTTGTACCTGCAAAATTATTAGACTGTGTACCTGCAACAATTGACTCATAATTCATTGTTCTTGTTAGTGCACCAATATCAAATAGCCAATCTGGTCCACTACCTACAACATTAGGTGTATTCTCACTAAACCTAATATGTAAGTTTTCTTGTAGCTGGAAGTTCACAAGCAACAATTACTGATTCTGCAGAAGTTGGAAGTTCTAAAAGAGCTGCAGAAGCAGAACTTGATCATGAAGGATCTAAAAGGCAAAAGACTAATGAAGCTTTAGGATCAGTTCAAGAACAAACAAAGAGAGGAAAAAAGAAAGTCACAAAGGAATTTACAAACAACTATAATGGTAGTTTTTTCCAGGGAAGAAGTTTTTGTTGAAGCTTACAGGTAATATCCATCATTGACTAGAGGCTACACTGAAGACTCTAGAAAATATTAGAAGATCATCAGGGTTGGTAATCATACAGAAGTGTATCAATTCTTTAAGGATATGTTGAAAATCTTTAACAGGGATGACTTAGTGATGCTATAGAATTTGGTTAAAGAAAGATTCAGTTCAACAGAACCTACTGATGCCAAAGAAAAAACATTATGGGTTGAATTGAAGAGGTTGTTTGAACCTAATACTGATGATACACTATGGAAACTTCAGAGATATATGCATGATCCATTGAAATGGAGATTATATGATACATGTGGGGTTCATCATGTGTCTACAGAGAGAGGAACAAATATTTTCATGCTGGTAGAGAAAGAATATCCATTGTTAAAGGAGTTCTAACTTAGTTGTGGTTAACATCCAAGGCTGTTAGTAAGAACAACATTCAAGATGGCAAATGAGCTACTAAGGAAAAATCTTCATACAAGCAAACATACGACCAAGACAATAAAGTGTTTGGAAGCATCCTTTTAGCACAGATGGTTTAATTTAGAGAAACTTATAGATTTGAAGGTAAATCACAAGTTTAGGGGAGGATTGTTGGGAATTAAACTCATACACTTAGTACTGCCAAGCCAACGATACTTAAGTACTATGCTCAAGATTATAACGCCAAGTACTAACTAGTTAGTGCTGCTAGAAGAAAGTTAGTACTACCAATACTAACTAACACTCAAAGATTTAAGACTGCTGCATGAAGACTTGAAGACTGCTAAAGGGATGAAGACGTAGAAGTGAGTATTTGACTTATTCAGTGTTATTCTATAAGTAAAAGATATGACAAAAGAATTAGAATTAAAAAAGACTTAGTTATCTTGTAAGACGTCCTTGGTATATAAATGAGATCCTAGGTTATGGTATTAACACACAATAGTAATACGTCAAGGTTGTAAACCCTATAACTAGACAGAGTAACTCCGTACTATGATCTAATAATATTGAAGCTTTTTATTACATCTTTGTTCAATCATATTTACTGTTTCATTCATAGTTCTTCTAAGTATTGAAGAGTAGATTCCGTATACTCTTTAATATACACACAAAGTTTCCATAATTCTACCATTGAGTTATTTTGATTTATCCAAGTAAACAAAAACCTTGTAGATCCTAGATCGAGAGCCACGAGGCTCTGATACCAATTGTTGAGTTCTAAACAACTCCTTAGATCGTTTAAGCTCAGTTTGATTATATCTATATCTAGGATAAATAATAACAATGCTAACATATATGCACAGCAGAATTAAACAAAGAACAATGTTATCATCAAAAAGATTTTACCATATGATTCCACCACGCCTCAAATTCTATTTGATCAGAATAGAACGGTTACTCTAACTAGTAACAGGGATCAAAGATCCTTGAGGCTAAACCAACTAACTAGACGTCTACATTGTATCTTGTGTACACACACACACTTTTCTGGATACTAAAACTATGTGTCTATGATCTCTTTATATAGAGAGAACATGTCTTACAAAGGAAGTTAACATAAAGATATAAACAAGCAAATCTTTTAAACATTAAGAAATATCTTCTGTTATCTTTATCTTCTGAAAGAGTTCTTCCAGAATCTTCATATTTCTCCTACATCTTGTAGATCTCTTTAATGACGATTTTGATCCTTTTGTTTCATTCTTTTTGTTCTTTTGTCTCATCAAATCAATAATTCCCAACAATATTCCCCTATTTGATAATGACAAAACAAACAATGTTCTTGTACGAACTTCATCATAAAGCCTTTAATCAAAGCTTCCCCTGAAGTTGAGATCATGGATCTCCCTGAATGAAACAAACTTCCCCTTAATTCAGATTTCCTTTGTAATTTGCTCATATCACCACATAATAAGCTGCAAATCATATCTCTGTAATCTTCTTTCCCTTTTTGTCATAATCCAATAGGGGTCTTGTGAAGATAAGCAACTTGAATCTTTACAACTACAAATCATATACTACACTACTAATCCAGCCTTCCAATGTCTCCAATTACCCTCCATGACGCATAATAAGAATAATGAATTCAAGACAGTAGAAACTTAAACTAGACGTAGTAATAAACAACTAGCAGTAGTAATGAAACCTTTCATCTCAAGTGGTTCATGAACATAACCTGATGGTTAAACATTTTGACAATAAGCTTCCCCTGAAACCCATATGTTAACCATCTCTTGAATCTTCAATTCTGTAGGCTCTATGTAATGATCACTTGATGAAGAAAATTAAGTATAACGAACTTGATGCTGAAGTAGAATAACCCAAACTTGTGTCTTTTGTCTTGTACTATCCACGTGACTCCAAACTTATAAATAAATCTATGAAATATAAGTAGATCGCAACCTCTTGACAAAAATCCTCATCTTCTATGAGACATATACCAAGTGATAGCAAATGTGAGCATTGAGCACCATAAGAGAAATCACACACCTTTGCTAGATTTTGACAAGTCTTCGTCACATCGTTTCTAAGCACGATAAAAGTTACCTCCAAATGTTGTAAGCTATTTGAGATATGATAAAACACAAACCTGTGAAACTCCACTTCAACTCCAAATAAGTGATAAATAAACCTCTTCGTAATCAATTAATCCAAGAAATACGAGCCTTTAAACTTTTTGAGAACATTAAAATCAAAACCAAAATCCAAAAACCAAACAGTAACAACCAAAAACAAACTTGGTTTTCTGTTTTATCTGATTTCATCATGTGTGTGTCATGGACGTAGCAGCAGTAACACTTCAAGATTGTTTAGATCTTATATCTATGATTATGATAACAAAGACAACATATATGCACAGCGGAATTAAACAAAGAACAATGTTATCATCAACAAGATTTTACCATATGATTCCACCACTCCTCAAATTCTATTTGATCAGAATAGAACGGTTACTCTAACTGGAAACAGGGATCAAAGATCCTTGAGGCTAAACCAACTAACTAGACGTCTACATTGTATCTTGTGTACACACACACACTTTTTTGGATACTAAAACTATGTATCTATGATCTCTTTATATAGAGAGATCATGACTTACAAAGGAAGTTAACATAAAGATATATACAAGTAAATCTTTTAAACATTAAGAAATATCTTCTGTTATCTTTATCTTCTTAAGGAGATCTTCTAAAATCTTCATCTTTCGATATCTTTGACCAAATTTTCCATAATTCTCCACCAGCTTGTAGAATTCCAATCTTGACAACTTAGTCCTTATGTTTCATTCTTTTATTTATTTTGTCTCATCAAATCTAGAATCCTAACAATCTTCCCCTATTTGATGATGACAAAACAAATAAAGTCGTGTACGAACTTCATCATAAAGCCTTTAAACAAAGCTTCCCCTAAAGTTGAGATCATCGATCTCCCTGAATGAAACAGACTTCCCCTTAGTTCAGATTTCCTTTGTAACCTTGCCATATCACCACACATAATAAGCTGCAAATCATATCTCTGTAATATTCTTCCCCTTTTTGTCATAATCCAATAGGGGTCTTGTGAAGATAAGCAACTTGAATCTTTACAACTACAAATCATATACTACACTACTAATCCAGCCTTCCAATGTCTCAAATTACCCTCCATGACGCATAATAAGAATAATGAATTTAAGATAGTAGAAACTTAAACTAGCAGTAGTAATAAACAACTAGCAATAGTAATGAAACCTTTCATCTCAAGTGGAGCATGAACAAATTCTGATGGTTAAACACTTTGTCAATTAAGGTTCCCCTAAAACCCATATGTTAACCATCTCTTGAATCTTAAATTCTATAAGCTCTATGTAATGATCACTAATGAAGAAAACTAAGTATTACGAACTTGATGCTGAAGTAGAATAACCCAAACTTGTGTCTTATATCTTGTACTATCTACGTGACGTCAAACTTATAAATAAATATGTGAAATATAAGTAGATCGCAACCTCTTGAAAAAATTCCCCATCTTCTATGAGACACATAACCAAAGTGATAGCAAATGTATGCATTGAGCACCATAAGAGAAATTCACACACCTTTGCTAGATTTGTCAAGTATTTGTCACATCGTTTCTAAGCATGAACAAGTTTCCTCCAAATGTTGTAAGCCATTTGAGATATGATAAAACATAAACCTGTGAAACTCCACTTAAACTTCAAATAAGTGATAAATAATAATCTTCATAATCAATTAAACCAATAAAATACGAGCCTTTAAACTTTTAAGAACATTAAAACCAAAAACCAAAATCTTCTGTGTATGTTATCCTTTCTGTTCGAAATTTCTTTAACATCCGAGAACAAAAATCCATGTCTTGTCTAATGTCAAACAACACTAACAGTATAAACATTATATCGGACCCAACTAGCAGTTTAAACCTTTTCTCGAACATATTGTTGTTACTATCCTTGTGCGAACCCAACAGTATTAACTTCAAATGTCAACAGTAGTAACTCACAACCAATAGCAGTACTAATGTCTTCTACCAACACTAAGTTATATTCGAATAATATACCTTACGTTTTGAACAAACAACTCTAATCACATAATGAGCAGCTCTAACTAATTACTACTGTTCATCTTGTCATTTTGGCAGTATAAACTCAAATCACTTAGTACCTTACTCATCATATCCCAGTAATCTCAAACGAATTATAGTATTTCACCAATAGAGTTACTCGACCAAGAGTAGTTACATTCATACCCATTACCAGTAACCTTATATGTCTAAAAGAAGTAAATTAATTCCTTCTCCATTAATCAAACGATCTCGTGCTTTAGGGTTTAATTCCAAAAAAGAAACCCCAAGCAGCCTAAGTATCTTTTGGTACAAACAATTCTAACAATTTCATCAAAGTAACACATAAAATAACTAACCCTCGTCATGAATCTAATATCCAAGACAACTTGTACCTTTTCCGTAAAAGATAACAACATTAACCATGGATACGATCTTGATTAAGGTTTAAAAAACCCTAACGTAACCATATGCTTTATCATTAGATTCGATCACAAAGGAAATAATGAAGGCATCTGAAATCCTTAACCACACAGCAATCTTAGCCTTCAAATCTGTGTGATACTTGTTGCTAAAATCAAATTAAGAACCAAATATTGCTATAACAGACTTACTGCTTATTCTACTATCCAAGATTCGATCATAGAAACATAAACTCATAATAATAATCATGATGATTCAAATGTATCCATGACCAGAATCATAACTAAAGAATTAAAAACCATTGTTGATGTAGTAAACATCGACCTACCACTCTTCTGTTAAACCTATTTAGGGTTTGTAGTAAATCCCTAGTTTCACCAATTTAAACCAGGTTACAAAGAACAAAAACTTGACACCTTTTTCTTCATAAAGTCGACATAGAAACACCTTGTAATCCTAGATCGAGAGCCACGAGGCTCTGATACCAATTGTGAAGTCTAAAGAATCGTTGTAAGCTCAGTTTGTTTAGAACTTTAATCTAGGATTAACAATAACAAAGAACAATAGAATGCACAACAGAATAAACATTAAGAACATTCTT
>BQNB010211084.1:0-10224 GCA_026074375.1 Tanacetum coccineum
ATTTATCATGATTACACATTGGTCAACTAAGTCAATCCATTACACTTAAATCATATGGTGACGCAAAATCACCAACACACCGTTCTTACTTCTTAGTTCAATGACACAATTGTTTGATGCAGCCATCCATGAAAAAAACGTAATGCACCCAAACCACGCATCCCTACTTTTTGTGGAACCCCAATCCGACAACATACTAGACCTTTACTAAAATCGAGAAGAAAAAAAAAACTCTCTTTTATGCTTAATGTTCAAGGGTCTTTTGCATAGTTGAAAAGTATACAAAAATGAATTTTGAATTTCAGATTCAACATTATGTACAGTGAGTACTTATATATGTCATATTTGGCTGTTTTGGCCTTTGTGGAAGATGCCAACATATTGATTATGTGATGGCATATTTTAGCATTTTTTCCAACTCCGTTCATACAGTTTTTTTTATATAAATTATCCCAGAACAATATGTTTGACGACATTCTGTAGGAAATACTTTTATAAAGGCCAAAGTAACCAATGGAAACTATGTTTGGAAAGATTTAAAAGCAGATATTCTATGTTGATATTTATATAAATTATAATAGTGGTACTAAGTTTAATTTATTATTTTGGATACCATATTTTTCTTAGATACTATGAGAATATGGGACTCATCTCACCATTTATCTAAAAATAAATCAACGGATAAGATTAAAAGCATTTTAATATTTCATTTATTTTTATAATTTAAATATCTCATAAACCATTAATCATTAGATAAAACAAATTATACCATCACGATCAGTATTTAATTATCTTTCTATATGTGGGCACTTGGATATACTTTCGATAAACTTTTTTTTTCGTTTTTTTTCGTTTTTTCACTTTTTTTTTCTCATTGTTGAAACTTGCATTAAGAAATCACATGTGATTAAACATCAATTTGAATATACTAATAAAATCACATGTGATATGATTTTATTACATATCATATGTGATTTAACACTAATATCACATGTGATTTTATTAGAGTATTCAAACTAATGTTTAATCATATGTGATTTCTCATGCAAGTGTCAACAATGAAGAAAAAAAGACGAAAAACGGGAAAAAAAGAAAAAAAATTGTTAAAAGTATATCAAAGTGCATATCTATAGAAAGATAATTAAATGCTTGTCGTGATGGTATATTTTTTCGCTTAACGATAAACGGTTTAAGAGATATTAATATTTGAAAAAAGGATAAAAATGGGTTTTATGTTTAATCTCATCCATTATATCAAAATGAAGATGGAGGATGAAGATTAGTCCTTTAGTATCCAAATAAAGTTTGGTATCTAAATGAACTTAAATCTTAATTTATAGCTAAATAAGATAAGATGTAAAAGCCATCGGTTTTTGGTATATTCTTAGGTATGTTTTCTAGTTTGCACCTTGCATATATATGATACCCGACATAATACATTATAAAATTTCAAGGGTTACATGCATAAAGGTATAGGAAAGTATTAAACAGAAATGACACTTTATGGGTTAAATGGATCAGTGTAGAGAAGTTAAAGGGTAGGAATCTGTGTGATATTACAATTGAAAAAAGTTGTAGGCCTATGTGGAAGACTTTGTTAGGCATGAGGGATAAAGTCAAAGAAAATATGTGGTATGAACTGGGTGATAGTAAAAGTATATATGTGTGGTATGATAAGTGGAATTCAGTGGGTCCACTAAGCAGCATAATAACCAAGAGAGACATTTATGAAGCAAGAATGACATATAAATGTACAGTTGCAGAAGCTATGGAAAGGGGTGTTTGGAAATGGCCAAATTAGTGGTATGAGAAATACCATGTTCTGAAAAATGTGCAGGTACTAATTTTGAATAAAAATGTAAAAGATAAATTGAGATGGATTGATAACAAAGGTGCAAAAAGTGATTTCTTAGTAAGCAAAGTGTGGAAGGACTTTAATGAAGATGGTCAAAAGGTAATCTAAAAGTCTCTTGTTTGGTTCAATCAATGCATACCAAAACATGCATTTGTTCTTTGGATGGCAGTTCAATAAAAGCTTTTAACCCAAGATAGAATTTTAAATTGGAGACCAAATAAAGTACTCACATGCTCACTATGTGGAAATGACAATGATTCTTATGAGCATTTATTTTTCAAATGCAAATTTTAATAAGAAGTATGGAGAGAGTTTCAACTTATAATGAACAAGAGATTTTCTTATATTTGGAAAGATGTTATAATGGAATTCTCACAGAGTACTAATTGTAATAACATACTGAACATAAGGAGAATGGTTTGTGATGTTGTTGTGTACTACATATGACAAGAAAGGAACGTAAAGATCTTTGGAAATTATAAAAAGGATGAGAAAATGTTATGTAAAGAGATAAAGGAGAAAATAAGAATGAGGCTGCTGAGTCTGCAGGTTAAGGAGTCAAAAGCTGTGAAGATGGCAGAGTTGCAGTGGAATGTAAAGTTGAGTAGATTCAAGAGAAAATAAGAAGTATATAGTATGATATATTAGTTTGTTTTGAATGCTACTCTATGTCTAGTGTAGATTTTTATATGTTTTGTGATTGCCGAGGTCTGTAAACAAATGCACAGGTCTGTCTATGTAGTTTGTGTTAGACTATGTAATTCTTTTGATATATATTATAATTCACCTCTCAAAATAAAGTTTTAAACAGAAGTCGCTTTTAAGTGACTGTATATCTAAATAAATAATTCGACATTAGTCGCGCTTTTAGTATAGTCGTCGAATGTGTCGCACGGACTCTCTGCGAAGGAAATCAGTGAGCGTCTTTGAGGTATTTTGAAATTATGACTTTTGCTGAAACAATGTAATCGAATACAGTCACTTTGTTAATTCTCTCTAAAAGTATTCTATCACAACCTTGTTAATTAAATAAATATTTTTAAAAAACACAAAGGGTGTCTTATTGTATTATACTAGTATTTTATTTTTTAATTTGCAAATAAAAAAATTATGATATACTCTCATAGTGTATGGGGTTTCATCTCAAATTGCTAAAGCACATACATTCGAAACAGGCACGCCCATAAAGGCCAGAACCTGTTATGGTCTGCATAGGAAGACTTCCCAGGCCAGAAACAAAAAACAAAGTTCGATGAATAGGTTATGGAAACGGCTAGACTGGAATCTTATCCAGGGTTGTTATGACAGATGAGGCATGATGAATATATTCTGGTAGCGGCTAGACTAAAACAGAGCCATTATAACAAACAATACATATCACTACCTCATTTAAGTAGAGATAGTGTTGCATATATCGCGCTAGTACGTGATATCGTGCATGGAGCATCCTATGTATCTAGGCATAGCTAAGGATGTCACGCCACGTGTCGTTCTTGTCTCCTCCCTTGGATGTCCACCACATGGATCATCTTTGGCCATTAGATCGCATTCATGGGTGACACAACATTCTAAATGCATCCTTATAAATGCCGGTCTCATTTCCATGAAATAGACCATGTAGCTTTCTTGGTTGGAAGAAGTAAAAGTATCACTACTCGTAATTCAAGAATCACCACCACTTTTCTTCACCTTCTTAGATTTTTTCCTTTTTCTTTTGCTCCTTCGGTTTTAAATCCTTTCCACCTTGTTCCTTTTCTTTATTGTTTTCATTATTCTCGGTGTTATCTTCTTCTTCTTCTTCTTCCTCTTCTTCTTTATGGGTGCTACTTCTATCTCCTTTTATTACCATCCTCCTTCTTACTGTCACTAATATAAGCTTAGTATAAATACCACAAACATAATCCCTACTTAATTGTAACAAGTTACAAAAGTTATAAAACCTCTATGCATATAGTTTATGTTTGTAAACTAAAATAAACCATGACTTTCTTAAACAATAAACCATTACAAATTACAAAAAACCCTTTAAAACCCCCTAACTATTCATAACCTCTGCAACTCCAACATACAACAACTATAACTTCTACTAAAAATCAAATAACGAACTTAACACAAATAGATTAAAATTCGACACCCAAACTTACAAAAAAACAATTATTAGGATTTAGAGGAGAGGAGATGACTCAGCATCAACATAAATTACGAAGAAGGGAGCGATATGAGCAGTGACAAGGTGGTGGACTGGTGGCTATGGTGTGGTGAGGGAGGTATGATGGTAGCATTGTAAAATTATGTGCAAGATCTAATCTTGTTGAATTTTTTTGAAAAAGATAAACAGGGTCTGCCCAAAATGTATAATGTATTAGTTCCCGGTTAGTTAAATAACAACCGAGCTTTATAACATAGAATCAGGTTCCTTGCTACATAATAGGGTTTTGTGTTCATTAAATAGGCGAGGATAATTTATAGAGCCCGTTTTCAATTAAAATCGGGCTTTTGAAAGGACTCTTTTTGATTTTTGTAGTAGTACAAATTGAACGAGACAAATAGGTGCCTCACAAAAGGCTATATAAAGGATCCAAGAACCAAAATAAAAGATACAAATACTTCTTACACCAAATCAAGCGAGGAAGATAATAACTACAATAAATACTAGATTATTTACGACTAAAAACACAAACTATTGTAGGATTGTGTGCATAGTAAGTGATATTAAATACTGCCGGTAATATATGATTCATTTGGATCACATGCAATAGTTTGAGATCACGACTTTATATATTTATTGTAAATATATAAATGGTCATATAAACGAAATAGGTTAGACTTAATTAAGTGTAAGAGGAAATGTTTGGGCCCAAACTGGCGGTGCACCTTTGTGGGGCCCACAACTGGTCGTTCCCCTTGTGGGATTGGGTAGCGCTTTTGGTCTTTGGTTTATTTATGAATAATATATTATTTTGAATAATATAATATCTTGTAATTAATGAATAATATCTTTTATTTATTATTGATAATTATCTTTATTTAATCTTGATAATTATTCAATAAGCCTATATATACAAGAGTTATTATTTCATTCAGTATATGTTAATTCAGAAAATCAAAACCCTAATTCTCTCCCCCCCCTTTCCTCCTGTTCGGTTGTGGCATACAACCCAAGGGAAACAACAGGCTTGTCTCGTCTTGTATAATCTATTTAAACTTTTGCTGGTGATTGACTAACTGCTAGCACGCTGCTATGATTGCTTGAGGGCGAGCGTGTATCGCTGTGAAGAGTTCTAACTTGAGCTCTAGGATATCTGTCTTATCTCCCACTCCAAACAAGGTATGAAAAGTTTTTATGTTTATTTTGATTAGTCATAAAATGTATATGGATCGCTGGCTCATAGAAAACTGATGTTTGGATTTTAATCTTCTTATGTTTAATTGTTAATGAAAAATTAAAGTTTCCCCTTACATTATCCTATAGTGGTATCAGAGCCATTTATGTGATTATGATTATCATGATCTATTCTAAACATATGTTTTATGATTATAATGTCAGATCTGATCATGTTGGATTTTGGTATGTAGTTTGCTCATACAAACATAGATCTGAATTAATGACGCATGAATAAGTGTTGTAAAACTTATTATCTATTTATTTTTAATATGTATTTATTTGATAGATCTGGTGACAGATCTGTTAGATACGCATATACGTGACCATAATAATAGATAGAAATGATATATTGTATTTAATTGATTGATTGGCTTGTTAAAATTACTTATTTTAATTTTTTGTTCATATCATGATCAACCTTATGCAAAGTTGATCATGAGCAAGCCATTAGTAGAATAATAACTGTTATTGTGATTGTGTATAGCCCGTTATGCCTATAGTCTTTTGTCATGATTTTATTATTTGATAATTAGCTTTTATGCCATGGTTAAGGCATCTAGGTTTTCGGCCACAAAGCCAAAGTTTTAATTTGTGTTTATTTCTATTTGTATCTATTTCATTTATAGGTATTAGAATATGATTAATTTATAAATGTAACAAGATGGAGATCTAGACTGGGTGCAAGGAGCAAGTGGCATGAGCTTACATTCTACTTAACTAAGATATATGATCTTATGTTAAGTAGGAGTCTTGGATGACCCTAGATGGCCATTGTGTTTGTGTTGGCTCACAGACACAATTATAGGATTTTAGGCTAGGCTATACATGATATATTGTTTACAAGAATGTGTTTACTTTATTGCTTAATTTGATTCTGCATGTTGAACACCGTTTTGGGTTTAAGGGTTAAAAGGGGTTTTAAGTTAAACGCCAAAATTGTTTTAAAAAGTTTAAACTTGTTAAAATGTTTAAAAAAACTTCCATCGTAAGTAAATATGCATGTATTACTTTGACACGCGTTTTGACATTTAAAGTTACCTATAAAATGTTTGTCGTGCCATCCAATTGAGATGAGTACATCCCACCCATTTTGTAGCATGGTCAGACCATGTGTAATTTGGTGTCATGAATAGATTGTCAGGAGAGTATTAGAACGCCTTAGACTTTCTATCAAATTCTGATTGGAAGACTAAACCATGCGGGTGGTTGGACCAGAATTCGTGGCACAAGATAGGAAAACGTGCCATAAATTTTATATTCTAGGTCCAATAAAATCTAAGAGTTGTATGGAGATACAATTAACAATCGTTGTTTACCTGTAATCTATCACTAGTGTTGTAAACTATTGAATAGTGATTACATTAAGTTAGATCGTGGACTCTAAGAATTAAGTTTGTCAAACAATGGGTAATTAATTTATTTATATATAAATTTTGAAAATACTGAATGGACTTTATTGTTTTGTAGATGGTTGTACCAAACCAAAATATTAATGCTCTAACTCTTCGTTCTCTGTTTGAGAACGAGAAACTTAACTGATCTAATTTCCTTGACTGGTACAAAAGATTGAGGATTACCCTTAAGTATGAAGGAAAGTTGCATCACACTGATTCACCCTCCCTGATCCTCCTGATGCGAATGCCACTCCTGAGCAGGTCGCTGCTTATCAAGCATTACTTGCTGAGCAGAATAAGGTTTCGCTCTAATGTTAGCATGCATTTAATATGATTAATGAGCTTAAAAACATGTTTCAAACTCAAGCTATCCAAGAGTTGTATGACACTCAAAAGCAGCTAAATGCATGTAAGATGGAGGAAGGTCAATCGGTGAGCTCTCATGTTTTGAAGATGAAGAGCTACATCGACAAGCTCAAACGTCTTGGACATCCCATGCCTCATGTGATCGCGGTTAGCACCATACTAGGTCCTTTTCCAAAATCATTTGAAAACTTTATCATGAACTATAACATGTAGGTCTGGGATAATAAGTCTCTTGGAGAACTACATGCGATGTTGAAAACTACCAAGAAGAATGTGCCAACCAAGATAGTTGTTCCTAGCTTGCATATGATAATGGATGAAGGCGTGAAACATGGAAAAAGGGGAAAGGAAAGTCCAAGGATAGGAAGAAAGTTTTGCTCACCTCGAAGAAAAAGAGCGTTGCAAATAATGAAAAGTGCTTCCACTGCGAAAAGATAGGACCCTAGAAGAGGAATTGTCCATCTTACCTTGCTAAGTTAAAGCGAGGCAAGCAGACTGGCTCGTCGGGGAAACCAAGTTTGTTCATGATTGAACTATTTTCTATCTCCTTTAATTCCTAGGTATTTGATACATGTTGGAGAATTTACATTTTTAGCAATGTGTAGGGAATGAGAAGTAGCAAGAGATTGGAAAAGAGTGTCATGGTTGTACATATGGGAAATGGAAACCAAGTTGAAGTTGGAGCTATAGGATCTTATTTTCTTAATGTACCTAGTGTCATGTAACTTAGTTTTGAACAATGTCATTACACACCTACTATTACTAGAGGTCTTATTTTTGTCTCTCGTTTGAGAGATGCTGGTTTTAAACTTGCATTTATGCATTATGGTATTTCTCTTTCAAAGAATAATATGTTTTATTTTAATGCATTTCCTAGAAATGACATTTTTGAAATAGATATAGATGGTGTGATCTCAATTGATAAATCTATGTTTCATGTTGCTAAGCGAACCAAATAGGATTTAAACAATACCTACTTGTGGCATTGTCAACTTGGTTACATAAACAAACAACGCATCAAGAAACTTCAAAGTGATGGTATTCTTGAGTCAATTAGATCTGATTCATTTGACGTGTGCGAATAATGTGTATGTGGTAAGATGCCAAAGAACTCTTACTCTGGTATATGGAATAGGGCTAAGGATCTTTTATGACTAATGTATTCTGATGTGTGTGGCTCATTTAGAGTTCCTACATGAGATGGTGATACTTACTTCATCACCTTCACTGATGATTTTAGTCTTTATGGTTATGTTTATCTGATTAAACATAAACCTAAAGTTTGTACGACTTTTGTGACATTTCAATGTGAAGTTGAGAATTAACTCAACAAGAAGTTTAAAATCTTGTGATCTGATCGTGGAGGTGAATATTTGAGTTAGAAATTTATTAATCATCTAGCTGAATGTGAAATCATTTCACAACGCACACCACCATATACATCTCATCATAATGGTGTATCTGAGAGGAGGAATCGAACTCTATTAGATATGGTACAATCGATGATGAACTTGAGTGACATGCCTTTGTACTTCTAGGGATATGATCTTGAGACTGTTGCATGCATTCTCAACATGGTTCCTACGAAGAAGGTAGAAAAGACTCCATATGAGATGTGGCATGGAAAGGTTCTTAAATTGTCTTTCTTAAAGGTGTAGGGATGTGATGTTCTAGTTAAATGTTCTACTCCCAATAAACTAGAAATACGCGCTATCAAATTTAAGTTTGTAGGGTATACAAAGGAAACTTTAAGATACTACTTTTACTATCCTGAGGAAAACAAAGTGTTTGTTGATCGCAATGGATAGCTCTTGGAATCAGATTATCTGCTTTAAGAATTCAGTAGGAGCGACGAGATTCTTGACGAGGTTTAGGTCACTCCTACTAAACCACAAACCAAAGAACCTTCTTGTCGAGTCGATAAGGTGCCAATCGATAAGGTGCCCGTACAACAGGTGTGGCACCAGGTACCAGATCGATTTGAAATTCCACTTGTCGAGTCGGAGGAAGACCCGGCAAGTCCTCAGGAATTACATAAGGAAAATCTTTAACTATCGGTACGTCCTCAAGTCGCTTCTTCTCTGACTTGTCTTCAACCTCCTTTGCAGTAACATGTGCCAAAAAGATAGGAAATCCTTTTTACATGTACTTCTGCGTTTTAGTGCACGAAATGATATTTAATTGTGTCGCATTTCCCTGGTTACTTCCGTCACCGTATATGATTAAGGTTTCATTTCCCCAAGGAATGCTGACAATCTTCTCGGCACACACAATGACCGCTTGGTACTTTGACAACCAATCCATACCGATTATAGCATCGAAACTACCAAGTTCTACAGGCATTAAGTTTATGTCGAATGGGTGATTTAGTAAATTCTCTAATGGCGAGCAAATTCGATAGCGAAATTGTCATAGGGCGACTAGTAATGTGTCTTGGCTTCTTGGCTTAGGATTTGGTATAAGATGATGCCAACTTTATAGTAAGACGGAGTGAAGGTCTGCTTAGTTGATATGGTTACTAATTCGATTTCCAAAAGTAAACGCGTTCTATGAATACGCACACAAAACATGATATAAGTAGAAAATTGTTTCCTTAACAAGAGGTTTTTAGAGTGACTACTCTCAGCACGGCATGGTACCTTCCTGAATTATACATAGTTGATCAGGCCATGTATAATTGAGGACTAACGATGCATTGCTCATTTTCGTCAAAATAGCGTTATAATTTCATGATATTCGTGAGAGTAGTTTGTAAGAGTAAATAAGGAACCTAAGTTAATATTGACGAAATTCTCATAATACGATAATTTGATAGATAATTTGAAATCATTCGTACAACTGAAATTTAAGGGAAATACAACGAGAACTCCTAAGGAGATAAAGTCTAAGATAGTTTCAACTTAGGATTTATTAGGCAAAGCGAGACAACTTTCTCTTTTAAGCTTTGATCTCATCTTTAATGTTGTTAGGGTCTTGATCGGTTTCCCCTTCTCTTAAGGCATGCACCGCTCCACGTGCTCCAGCACCTCTAGTTTGGTTTTCATGGTTTCGGTTCTTTCGCTCCGGGCAATCACTCCTGCAGTGCCCTTGATTCCCACATTCATAGCAATTAGCCTTTTGACTTGTCCCCGTGCCTCTTTGGTTGTTAGTAGTATTGTCATTTGTAGGTCTCCTACAGTTACGGACCAGATTGCCTACTATGTTGCACCTGTGGCATTTGGGAG
>BQNB010211085.1:0-10224 GCA_026074375.1 Tanacetum coccineum
AAAGCATTAGAAGTAGTTGTCTCCACTGGCACAACCCTTCTTGTGTTCTCTCTATTCCTGTTTTCTTGGTTCCTTGGAGACCTGCACTCCCTTGTAAAGTGTCTCCTTTTGTGGTAGTTGTAACACTCCACTTTGGACTTATCAAACCCAATGGTCTCAATACCATTCACAGAAAACATCCTTCCAATGTTCTTCAAGAATCTCCTTGCCCTTATTGTTAGCATAGCCATCTGCCACCTTAAATCCATCTCTTCTAAATCATCAGGATGAATTTGTAGCAAGTCCTTATTGTCAAGCTATGGACTGTTTGGTTGACTTGAAAAGAAAGCACATATGACATCATCACTCAAGTTGTCAATTGTTGTTGAGTTAACAACAGTAGCTTGAGTGCTAGTAGTTGTAGCACCATAAACAGTATTAACTTTTCCATTTGTATTGCTGGTGCTGTTTGAGGACACAAAGGCTACGTTTTGTGTGTTTGTGCTTGAGCTTGATGTCCCTTTGACATCTGGTTCATAGATCTTTAGATTTTTGTAATGATCATCCAAGCTTAATGTATCAATATCAGGCTTGTTCCTCCACACAATGGTATGTGTGTTCCATTCTGGTGATAGACTTCTTAAGAACTTTTGATTCACATCTTCTTATGAAATACTTTCACCATGAATCTCCAACTGACTGATAAGCTTTTGAAGTCTATCAAAGGTTTGATCTAACACCTCTGAGCTAGATGCAGTAAAATTTTCATACTGCTGCTTTAGAAGATTCCTTTGAGTCTTTTTAGTTGCATCATTCCCTCCAAACCTCTTCTCAATAGCCTGTAGCAATGACTTGGCATCTTTGATGAAGTTAAACTTCAATTGATGTTCATTAGGGATGCCCATCAATAAAGTGCTTTTTGCCTTCAACTCAACCTCCTTTGTGCCTTTTCTTCAGCAGTTGTAGGAGGTATTACTTTCTCAACACCTTCCACAAGTGTTGTTTTTGGTGTAGTGTTTCCATTCTCTATGACCTCCCATAGAGCATAGTCAACCATCTGGATGTACTGTTCCATCCTCATTCTCCAAAGCTCATACTCACCTGGTTTGAGCATAGGTACTTTTGATGCAACCACCATATGTACTGAGTCTTGATCCATGTCTTCTTAGCAAAGTTTCTCAAAGCAACAGCTCTGATACCACTTGTTAATCCCACTTGAATGGATCTTGAATTCCTTAGCTTGTGTAAGGTTTAATTATGCAAGATAAATCCAACACAACTATAGTAGAAACTTTGTTTGATAATACTAAAGATTATGCGGAATCTAATCTTTAATATAAGAAGAATTCTTCAATGAAATAGTAAAACAATATAATTCAACAATAAAAGCACCAATACTATTATTACAAATAATACGAATACTCTCCTAGTATTAGGGTTACAAAATCTTGAAGCTATGAGCAACTCTATGAATAACTTGTTTTTAATACTTTTTGTGATACTGAACTCTATACCCTAGGACCTCCTTTTATACACCAAGGAGTCCTAAACGGTTTATAATATCTTCCTAAGTTATCATGATCTTCTAAACAAATAACTTATACGTATCTTTCACAAAAATATCTCATACATATCTCATAAGAAATCTTTATCTTTTCTCTGAGCAGTCTTTATCCATCCCCTGACAGTAGAAACTCTTTAAGCAGTCTTAATCTTTCAGCAGTTGTAACTTTGTACTAGCAACATTAACTCTGAACACTAGCAGCAGTAACTTATACACCAGCAGCATTAACTGTGTACAAGCAACATTAACTACTTAGAATATTTTCTTCAATCTTCACCAACAGTACTAACTTTACTCTAGCAGTACTAACATATACTAGCAGTACTAAGTTACACTAGCAATAGTAACTAAGTTACACTAGCAGTAGTAACTATGAACTAGCAGTACTAACTCCTTAGCATATTTTTCATTATCTTTCTGCTAGCAGTAGTAACACAAACCTGAGCAGCAGTAACTCTAAGATCATCAAGAAGTCTTTTAATCCGAACATCAACAAAAACAAAATATTATTACTATCGCTCTTATCACAAGAGACAAAATACACCACGAATTATACCCAGGAAACATAAATCGCGTCGTTTTTTAAACGAAAGACTTTAAACGATAGATCAACCCAAATCTTAATTTGGTGATCATTCCAACAAAACAAAGCGCACACCGCTACACAAAACCAAAACATACGTCGCTAACCAAAACTAAAATATACGTCAACAATCAAAACCAAAATATACGTCATTATCCAAAACCAAAACATACATCGCCCTCTCGGTTTCATTAAATAATGCACCACTGATTGCGAAAATAGTCTGGAGTACATACGACCCCATCAAACGCATTATAGCCTCATTACACATAATCATATAAGTACATATTCTCCTATTCGTCATTTTAAAATGACTTTATATTTCTACCTAGCTTTACTTAGGCACTTTATCACCCTTGCTCATTATCACCCTTAGCAACAATCATGCTTGCTTTCTATAAGTCTTAGCAAAATAACCATGCTTACTTATTAGGAAGCCTCATCAATGGCTATGTTCCTCACGCTGGTTCTTACCCAACTGATCAATTTCTTATTATATCGGGCTTGCCAGATGTCCAAGCTTCTTGGAAATGATCTCGACTTAATCATGGCTAGGTCTTAGCCAACCATAGTCATGCTTGTGGGTTAACAAGCCACGATCGACAATGGACTATCAAGCTTGCGTACCTCTCAATCCAACCTTCATCTATATACGGGTAAGCATACCCACCCACTCACATCCTAAGACACATCGCGGCCACACAAAAGTGACATAAGCGCTTACTACCATTTAATAGCACATAGCACATAAGGCACATTTTTCCATATAATTCGGCGGCGATAATCCCGCTAGAAAAGACATATTGTTAAAAGACAATTCGAAGACAATCAAGAAAACAATTGAGCATCATGGACTCATTGCTCGTTCGACGAAAATCAAAACTCTAACGTTTCCACACCGCGACTAGCATAGTCGACTCAGTCCTAATACATCGCATCGAATCCTAGATGACTCTACTAATCAAGTCGAGATAATTACGTACCTTCCTAATTCAATATCGATCGATTTAAGGCGTTAGCTACTTTGATTGTTCCTCCAGGATGGGAACGGATGTCACCATTCGGATGGAATCTCCAATCTTTTTGCTTTTTTATACGCACACTAAATTGTCATGTCAAGAAGCAAGGATTACTATACCCAACCTTAAGTCAGGAGTCGCTTAGTGCCTTATTCTAATCCTCGACGATTCCAGGTACATTTGGAACTACACTACCACTACTTTCCATTTCGGGTAAAGAATTCTTCTTCATGGCCATCCGTTGATACATCAAAGGCAACACACATCTCATGTAGGAACGCTGAATATGGACGATTTGAAAACAAAAGGAACAGAATTGCCAACACGTTCATGAAAAGTCAACCAATCTCAGGCCGACCCAAGGGTACACAAAGACCTAAATAAGGACAGAGTTAGCTCACCACCGTAGGCTCTACAAGCAACAACAAAGGAATATAAGCGAACTGCACCAAACGGGGTAAGGAGAGAAATAAAACACTTAAAGAAATCCAAAACCTCAAGAAAAAACTTATCAAAAGGAAGTCAAAAATTCCCAACAGTAAATAGGGAAAGAAACAGAACAACTGGTATGTGTTTAATTACACATACCTTTTACCTTTAAAATCGACCCTATACGACCAAAAAACGCTCACCTTAAAATTGGCCTATATATGCTTGTTTTGCTATTATGTTGTGCAGGAAGGGTACGGATATAAACAATAAGACGAAAAACCAAGCAAATAACAGACAAAAAACCGAGCACAGAATGGAAAAGCGTGGAAAAGCAAAGTCAGTCAAAGTCAAAGCCGACAATGAAGAATACTTAATAGGTCAAACCCGTACCCATCTGATGGGCCGGGAAAGCCCATTAGTATACCTTTTGAAGACCAAATGGGCCCAAGACAAATGCAAAAGCCCATTTGTGTGAATTATGAAGGATATTACAGACCATTGGCCCAAATCCAAGCCCACTCCAAAGATAGGCCCAAAATCAAGCCCAATTGCCTTTTTAATAAACCCACAAGAAACTACAAGGGCTTATATTGCCATTTGATGAAAGTTTGAAAGACAAGGGGTGAATCTGCCTTTGGCAGATTCTTGTATCACAAAAGGACCTCTTTTGCAATCCCGTTGTAACACTTGAGGGGTTGTTTTTGCCATATTCCGAAATTATAAAACCACATATGGTCGATGGATTGCAAGAGTTCTTTACACCAATAGGGACTTATTGTGCTAATCCCTACAAAAAGTTTAACCCTGCACCCAAATTAAAACATAAACCCTAACCCCTAAATACCATTTCCCGCCAAATTCAATCACACACCCCCATCACTTTCACACCTCGTTTTTTCCTGCAACACCAGTCCAAACCTGTCACCACCACAAAACCCCACACCCCCACATGGGATCCTAAAACTTTAAACCCTCATTGGTTGAGCACCATCACACTCGGATTGAGAAAAGAATAGATGGCCAGGATGGATTTGCTTGGAAGACACACAAAAATAAAGGGTCATGATGAAGTCTTTGGTTTTCCTCTCACAACAAAAACACAACAAGCACAAAGACTTGAAGCTTGGACGGCTTATAAAAGGAGGAAAGAGACAGAGAAGAGAGTGTAGTTTTAGGTTTAATGTTTTTTTTTATTTTATGTTCTGTTTTTAGATATTAAGCTCTTGTAATTTTATAAAAAAATAAAAATATTTGTTTTTATTGTTTAAAAAATAATCCTCTTTTAAGATTATATAAAATTTTAATTTATGTTTCTTTATGCAAATCTGTCATTTCTTTTTAAAAATACTTATTGGTTTCCAGCCAATTTACTTTTAAGTGTGCTTAGTTTTGACCCCCCACACAAGACCCCCCCCTTAACTATTTCTGTTCTACAAATCAATTATGTTTAATGTGTATTGTGTTGTTCACTAGTTCCATTTGATATCACCTTAAATCGTGTTTTTCTGTTTAAGAAGAAATGCTAAAATCTGTCGTAAAGGGATGCGGTGTTTGGGTAAAGGGTCTAAATAGTGGGTCGAAAAGAGGTTAAACCCAATTGGGCCACATTGCAATTTTTACAAGCATTTCTTAGATGTATTTGATATATTTTTCAATTTGCTTTTAAAGTCCTTATAAGCTGGTTTCAAGTTTTTCTTAAAGTGATCTTTAAAAATCATGCGCTATATAAATCAGTTTAATTTGCTTGTTTGTTTGAGCTTTCTAAAACTTTCTTCTATGCCTTGTTTTTTGGTTCAATTTTAAGTGTCCAATGTTCTAGTTATAAGTATTTTGCCTTGTTGTTGATTTGTTAAATGACTGCATTTAAATTTAGTTAAGGGTCTTTGGTCTAAAATTGGCACCCTTTTTCCATTTATTTTTCAGTCATCTAACTTATTTTTAGCTTTTAAAAATTTGTGAATAAGCTCACTAGTGTAGAGTCCATCTGTTTTATCCTAACTTTCTTGTCGCGACGATCTTTTTCAGCTTATTTTGAGGGGTGCTTATTGTCCTTTAAAAACTGAAAATCAAAGAAAAAAAGTCCCCTGGTGCAAACTGCCATATTTCCTAGCTTCTTTTTGTAGCAAAAATGTGTTTCATACTTTGATTTCTTAGCTTTTCTAGAAAGCCCGTAGGTCAGTCTATAAGTTTATATAAGCCTCTTTCTCTAAGGTCCTATCCGGAGCTATAAATTTTAAGCCCCAAGTGCCACCAAGGATGTTTGTATGTGCTGACTTTTATTGGATTTGAGCTTCTATTTGCTTATTTTGCTTTCTAGCTGTTCTTCTTTGCTATAATTGTAGTTTGGTTAGCTTATTAGAGTTAGTCATCATCGTTAATGCTTATTAGGTGTTTTTCTTTTAGCTTTATTTTTCCCCAAAGTGGCTTAGTACGTTAGCCATTTTTTGCTACTTAGTATAAAATAAAGGTGCAAAACTGTCACTTTTCTTTAGCCCTTTCAAGCTTATTTAGTTGCTAGGTTTTAACTCATTAGTGCTTATTTAGGTTAGGTTAGACCCCCTTTTCAGCTTATTTGATTATATTGTTAGTTATTAGTGCAAAAATAAACCAAAAGAAAAAAGCCACTGTGCCATCTTTATGCTCAATTTAGCAAACTGCCATCAATAAGCCCTTTTTCCAGCTTAGTTTTTTAACTTTCTCAAAAAACCTTGTTGTTATGAAAAATGTTAAGCTCATGGAAGATTTTCAAGTTTTGTGTAAAATGTATTTGAAAAAAAAGTGGAGTAAGTGGGAAACCGGAGTCAGCAAGACTCGAACAGGGTTCACCCGCAGATTACACCTCTTCTTTATAACAAACCCCTTACCTGTGCCCTTGGGTCTTTTATGTAAGACCCTTGGGCACTTAGATATATAAGGGAGTTTTAGCCCTTTAAGCTATAAGCTCGTTTTGAGTTATTCTTCAGCTTTATACTATAAGCCGAATTTCGGGCTTCTGATTTTTTTAGTTGGATTTAGTATAAAGTAATTTTAGTAATTTTTTCAGAATTTTTAAAAATTTAAGTATTTTTATACACAATTTTAATTAGTTTAAAAGTTTTAAAAATTATTGGAAATTCAAAAATTATCAAAAAAATATTTTTCTTTTTTAAGATAAACTTTCATTTTGTCAGATTTACGTAGGAAAAATAGAAAAACTTTTGTAGGGTTAATTTTGCAAACTTTTGATTTTTAAAGAACGGGTCTCGGGTACGGAACTTGTCTTGACTCGTTTTTGGGTCAAACGACCTCCGTTTTCAGTCTAGTCTTTTTCATTCTTCATTATTAGTTCCCTAGAGTAGTCTAGAGGTAAAAATTTCTTTGTAGGGTTAATTTTAGATTTTAGGTTTTTGACCCCTTGTTCGGGATTCGTGCTCTCGTTTTTCAGCTTAATTTCATATTTTTAGGTTTTTTTCTTAATCATTTTTGTTTGTTTTTGTTTAATTTTAAGCTTTCCACACTCTCAACATTCATCTCTCTCATTCAAACTCCAATACTTCCGACTGTATCGATTCTCTAGCCTGCCTCTTTGGGGAATAAACGACCCGTGAAACATTCCTTTTTAACTACTTCCCGGTTTTATTGATTGTGTTTTTAGATTATACTTACTATATATATTTTATATTTTATTATATATTATATATTATATATATATATAAGGTATAGTTTAAATATTAATCAATTTTTGGCGCCGCTGCCGGGGAGGCTGTGAAACGATTTTCGTGTTTGTTTGACGATTAGTGTTTGAAGACCCTTCCCTCGTGAAGTTAATTTTCCCGTTTGTGAATATTTTCTTTTATTTATAAAAATATAAAGTACAAAAATATTTTCATTTTCTTTTTAGTATAATTATCATTTAAAGAAAAACTAAAACTAAAACTAAAAAAAAAAAAAAAACCAAAAACTAAAACATTTTCATCATTATATCAATACAAAAATCATCATGAATTAATGTTTTCACCTGAAGCATTATCATAATAAGTCACCGATACAAAAGATTTAAAACTTGCCTTTGTGTCTCTTGTGAAATACGGGCATCACTTTAATTGAGTAAACAAAACTATAAGGAGGGGTATAAGAGGGTTGTTACGTGGAACTACGACCCAATAGGAGAAGGTTTTATTACTTCACGCATTTCCCGCTCCTCCGCTCCTTTGTGCATTTGTTCTTTTAAAGAGATACCGTGAAACAAGTTGATTATTGGTTTAGGTTGTCTTATCTCATTTTGTCCGTTAATAAAATATGTTGCTTAAAAAATTCGAAGAGCCAAAAATAATCTTCTTTTTCTTCTTCTCCATTTAATTCTTTGCTTAACACTCCTTTGTTTAATTCTTATGGCATCACTCAATCGTCGTTTGAATCACCTTTACGCGTTTTTAATGATGTGTCAGTCTTGTGGAAAATTTGCCACACCAAAGAATTGTGGTTGTCCTAAAAAGGAGTCTTGAAGCACAAGATTCTTTTCCCATACCAGACTTGTCTCAACGAGCCCCCTTAAATTGAAAAAAAATTGTCTTGATTATGGAGACCCGGTTCTATGGTCTATATTGTCGACAATGTGCATACTAATACGAAATGGCATTGGTGGAAGTTTTTCAAGAATTCCAAGACACTTCTTAGTCATCATTGCGTACTAACTTTGTTAAGCAAGAGCCATTCGTTGTCAATCAAGACCCCGGTGAAAATTCTACGCAAAGTCCTCCACAAATTAACCACAATTGTTGTTACTGGAGTGCGGTGTGATTAGTTAGGACGATATCTTTTGTCACGTTTGTATTGTAAGGTTGTGGGAAAGGGTCCTTTATGGTTACAAATTTGTCAACGCAATTCCGATTATCTCTAAAACCGGACCATGCAACAATCAAAACGTTAATGTGTTCCCACAGACATTGCCAAATGTTCAACCGACTCTTGTTACCGGAGGTGAGAATTCATTCACTTATGGATTCTATACCTAACATTTGTTGATGATTCCCTAACAGTTTTAAACCACATACACAACCTCCCAATGTACTCTTGTGAGTTTTGCTTTGGGATCGATGCCGTTATGGCCCTATTGTACATCCTCAAGTTCCGTTTTATCTATCCGGAATGGGTTACAATCAAGACTTTAATTTCCCGCAAAATTTTCATGGTTTTCCACAACAATATCCTTGTTGTGAAAATTGCGGGGGGACCTCCATGATACTTACCAATGTCAAACCATTAATGAAGACTTTTTATCTTGAGCAAATTCTTGCTATTGTTTATTTTTTTTGGGTTTTGACATTTCAAACACACCGTAATTATACCGGGCATTCATCCATTCTTCAATTCCCATAATGAGCTTCTTAATTCCCTAAAATGTGTTTCCATACCCAAAATGAGTTCTCAATTCCTAGTTAATAAGCTTATGGATAAAAATGACAACCTTATGTGATTTGGTTGGTCAAGCTATACAAAAGAAGGAAGAAGAAAAGCGAATTGCGGGAAGGAGCAAGCGGCTAAAGATCAATATTGGAAGATTCACATTTGCTATGATGATGACGAGGACTATACCATTGCAATCACACCCATTTTATCTACCAAGGAGCCCGTTAACTCTCTAAGTATGGGGGACGAGCATCTTGACACTATTCCGGTAATGGAAATCGGGTCGACATAGTATAAAGTCTAGTGTTGAGCTACCTTGTTCCCTAATCCCATCACGTTGAGTCTAGGGATTCATAGACTAGCGTGCGCTGTGAAGTTGCGTCGTGATGTGGCCTCTTTGGTAACTATCCTACCACTCTGGAGCTTTCGGAAGAACATTCTCTGAGGACATATCACCAGCTATCATCTATTCCAACGCTGATTCTACTTCGAGTGATGACGATTCTTCATGAGAACATCGATTTTTGGTCGATGCATCACTCCGATGCTGAGATCGTTCATTAGTGGTGGTTTTAGAGATTGTTATTCCCGGAAGTTGGAGGGTTCAATTCCGATATTCTTTTTATACATTCTAAGACGATATTACTTCATGAAAAATTGTTGAATGTCAATCTTCTTATTGCTAACATCGAAGCATTAAAAGATTACTCCATCTTCTGATTTTGTAATCAAGTCTCTCTCCACCTTTCCTAACTCTTTCTTGGAGGAGACTAACACCTTTGATAATTCTATTCCCGAATCTGAAACTTTCTGCTTTGATTTGGAAGAGAATAGTAGTGGCAGTACCACTACCAGTTCTGATTATTCTCTTCCGGATTATGAAGCCTTCTATGACAATCATATTGAAGAAAAGAGTAGTGGCAGTACCACTACCCATTCTGATTATTCTCTTCCGGATTATGAAGCCTTCTATGACAATCATATTGAAGAAAAGAGTAGTGGCAGTACCACTACTCATGCTGATTTTTCCAAATATGATTCGTTCATCTTTGATCTTTCGATCAATCCATTTCCTCCTGCCGATAGGAGTGATTTTTATCATGAGGAGTTCGCCGATGAACTCGCTCACATCATATCTCCACCGAAGTATGATTGTTTCTGCTTTAAGAATAAGCCCGAGCTGGGCGATTTCATTATAGATGTGGTGGATGATATTTTTCCAACAAGAGAACCCAGAGTTCATGTGCCTAATGTTTTAG
>BQNB010211089.1:0-10223 GCA_026074375.1 Tanacetum coccineum
TAAGTGTGCATTCTGAAAGTAGACATCACAAAACGAACTTGGCATGCCTGAGCTTTTAGGTGTTAAAAATTATTATCAACCGATTTATTTCTGAAAATAAAATATTTTTTTTGAACGGCGGAATTTTATAAAAACACAACTAGCAAGAAGCTAGAAAAAACATTACAACGAAATTAACGAAGGGTTTTTAAGCCTATCAACCCAACTAAAGCTAGCCTTACTCCTATACTTGCACCAATAAAAAAAACGATTAACAATCTCATCAAAAAGATTCGCCTTTAAAGGAAGACTTGTCCCGAATAAACTTTGATTCCGAAACTTCCACACTAGCCACCACATAATGTAACAAATGCCCTCCAGATTGTCTACGTCATCACCAAACAAGCTTTTTATCTAAAATGTTTACCGCTTGTCACTTGTCGCTTCAAAGTCATGATGATAAAAATACTCGGACATACATTATCTGTTTGTATTTTGATGATAACCGTCCAACCAGTTTCATAATAATCATTTACGTGTGTCTTTTAAAAATAGTTTGTACTTTGTAGCAAAAATTATACTTCATGATGTGGTCCTCGGTCAACGAGTCTATTCACTCTATTGTTACGAGCATTGCAATGCTTAAAGTTTTAAAAGACTTTTTACATTTATTGAAGCATGATCTCATTAATGTTTCAATACTAAAAAGTTATTTTTATTATCTTTCTCTAATGGTAAAAGCTTTGTAAAAGCTTATTGTAATTATGAAAGCAAGGCAAACTAGTGCAAAATAACTTTGATAAAACGCTTGACAAAATCAAAGCTTTTGCTAAAAGCTTTGCAAAAAGTCTTTAACTACAGTGCTAAAAAGTCTTTATAAAAGCTTTTGCAAATAGTAAAAAGCTATTCAAAAATCATGCATTGGAGATGCTCTAATATACTACTATTTGAGAGAGTTTTGAAGGTTACTGAGTTACGACCGAATACTTTGTAAAAAGATTCAATCTTTGAACACATATATACTATGACCGGCCAACTACTTGTAGGAATATATTACATTTGAGTTATGATATTTAGACATACAAATAGGCCTATTCCATTCACATGTTGACAAGTGTTAAATACCCATTCTTTCTTTTCATGTTCACCAATCAAATTTTCAATTTCATCAATCATAATTGTAAGTTTATTTTTAGGCATACAAGTTAGGCTTACAAATCATTTTTCATTACATTTGACAATTTGTTTTAACAAATACAGTTGACTATATTTTTTTAGTGCAAGTGCCCAACCTTTTTTTTAAATTACATATTATATACTTTAGTCGTTCTAAAATAAGTGTTCAGTTTAACTATTCAAATCAAATTGGTTTAACTTTTACCTTAAATATTTATTTTTTTGTTATATAACACTTGATGAAAATTATACCAATGAAAAAATACACTTAAATCTCAATCTATTCATATATTTTGCATAAAATATTATATAACACACACAAAAATAGTTAAGGTCAAAGTTGAACCAGTTTGACTCTGAAAAGTTAAACTGAACACTTATTTTGGGACGAAAAGAGTATATTTTATTATACGGGTATTAGTTAAACGGGTCGACCCGAATATCGTTTAGCCCGTGTAATGTACCAACTTTTCTAGATAACAGGGGTTAAATGGGTTAATCTGAACTCGTTTAAGCTATTCAACTCGTGTAACCTATTTAACGCGTCAACCCATGTATATATACAAGTAAATAGGTATGTGGTCGCGTCATGGATGTTAAGATCACGATCTTGATCTTACGATTTTACGATACTGCAACGTAAAAATGATCCAGACCCTACATACGATCTTTGCAAGCTTAAGATCTTATAAGTTTTCGATTTTGATCATAGGATCTTAAGATCTACTCCGATCCGAATTACTTTTCTCGAACCACAAACTAAAACCTACTCCCTCCGTCCCGATTTATTAGTCAACTTTTGACTTTTTGAAGTCTTTTTTTTAACTTTGACCTTAATTAAATTTTTTGTGTTATATAATACGTGATGTAAAAGATATGAATGGATTGAGTTTTAAATGTATTTTTATTAGTATAATTTTTATCAAATATTATATAACACAAACAAAAATATTTATGGTCAAAGTTTGAAAATAAAGACTTTAAAAGGTTAAAAGTAGACTAATAAATTGTGACGATATCCAATGGAGCTTCAAAAATTACATATTTCCTCAAAACACAAATTTTCTACAAGATTTACAATGTTATTAAAACATTCTTTAAGAAAATATGTAAATACTAAAAAAATAAGGATATATGTAAATGCTCCTTTGGTAAATACCTCATTTTTAAGTTTTTCTCTATTAATGCACTTTTTCTTTTTTATAATGACAATTTTTAATTATCATATAATATTTATACAACATACTATCTCACACAGTCCTAAGCAGGATTTGAACCTGCAACAATTTAATTGAGAGGTTTCTCACACAACATATGATACCATTAAAACATAAACCCTTTAAACAATTGTTTATTACAACTTTTAATAATTTAGTACATGATGTTTTTCCCAGATTTGCATGTGCTAAAAGTCGAAACCCTTTTCTCTTAATCGAAACATGGCTCCCACCAAGATCCTTAACTTCTTCTGATCTACTACCTTCCATCTGTAACGTACTTGCTAAGGCCTTGTTATCATGAGTGTTATCACGTTGTGATGATCTCCCATAACAAAGTTTCTTACATGTTTGCTTGCTTTAGAACCATAGGGATTGGTTTGATGTTTTAGGGTTCGTTCGTTGTGTTTTGTTAGACCTGCTTTTTAATCTTTTTTATTCATTGGTGTTCTTTTTTCAAGCCCTAATTCGATTTAGTGTTTCTTTTCTTAGGGTTTTGTTTTCTGTTTCATGAGTTTCAGTTTGATTATTCATTATGGGGGATTGCAATTGGAAGTCTTATAGATCTAAGGAGGATCAAACCCAATCAATCTCTCAATCAATTTTCGTGACTAACTTTCCTGGTCACGTTACGGCTCGTGATATTTGGAAGGTGTGTAATGACATGGAGTCGTTGTGGATGCTTTCATTCCTTATAAGAAATCAAAAGCAAGTAGTGATTTGCTTTCGTCCGGTTTATTAAGGTTGATAATATTGATCGTCTTGTCGCGAACTTGTGCACCATTTGGATTGGGCGCTTCCATCTTCATGCAAATGTTGCCTGTTTTCATAGAGACGTAAACCTTCTGCTCCTTCTCACCCCTCTAATGTTAATGAGAGGAATTCACCAGGTTCTTTGTCTCTATTCTTAAATCGGGTAAAACGAATAACGTCATGTCTGATCATGTTCTTCCATCTTTGATTTTGATGACTCGTGTATTTTGGAAAGAGATTTTAGCTTGTCTCTTATGGGAAAAGTAAAAGATATCACAACCATGCCTAATCTATACATTATTATGGAAAATTATGAGTCCTTATTGAAACGGTCTCTATCTCTACCAAGGAGAAACTTTTGAATCATACAGGTGTGGGGTCGTGGTTCTCCTCTCTGAAACCAGCATGTAACTCTTTTGTTAGTAATGAGAGAGTCGTTTGGATTTCTCTCGTAGGCTTGCCTCTTAAAGTGTATACCCGTAATACATTTGCTAAAGTGGCATCTAAATGGGGTGACCTTGTTGAATGGGAGGAGAGCTAAAAAATCTTTATTTTATAAGCGTTTGTGTGTGAGAACTAATCTCAACAAGATAATTGCTGAACGTTTTAAATTCATTGTGAAAGGTTCAGCGTATTAGGCTCGTGCAAAGAAAATGGAAGCTTGGGATCCGTTTATTTGTAATGATTCTTATGAAAATGAGCTGATGATGAAGAAGATGCGAAAGACGACGGTTACAGTCTGGAGATAAAGTCACAGTAGGTAATGATGTTGAGAGGGTCTCTGAATCAAGTTGTATGCACAATAACGACTTACTTTATGATAACAATCACAACAATATAATGCCTGATAAGGACAAAGTTCTATCCGAGGACCCTTTTAATTTATATGATATCCTGAACAAGAAAAAGAATAGTGGTGACGACTTGAAATATCCACTGGTATTACACCAAGTGTGATTAATGTGTAGGTGGTGAACAAAAGGTGAAAGGGGCTACAAGTAACGAGGTAAATGAGAATGTTAATTCTACTTCAAATATGCTTGAAGAGTCTGTTCCCAAAGGAAAACTTTTATCGAATAATAGTGTTTGTTCGAAGTTCACACAGGCGGTTCAATATTGCAATTGATGGACGAGTTAGTTAGGGTATGTCAAAATATGGGATACAATATGGAAGGGTGTATGCGGAACATTGAAGTCATTATCGGCTCATAAGGAGAATGCAACGTTGTCAAATGAATTTTTTGTCCTAAAACATTCAAGGACTTGGTCATAAGGCTAAAAAATGATGAGTAAAGGAGTTGTGTATGAAACATCATGTTAATTTTGTATCTTTTCAGGAAACTAAAATGGAGAGCATGAAGTTGGTTACTATTAAAACATTGTGGGGTAATTCTTCTTTTAATTATGCTCTTAGTTCTTTTTAGGTAACTTAGGGGGTATTTTATGTGTTTGGGAGCCTATTTTGTTTGTCAAAGATAACCTTACATCGTCTAATGGGTACTTGGGTTCCTTCGTCTTCTAAACTCCTTATCATTTCTGTCTATGCTCCCCAAGATCTAACAGAAAGAGGGTGTTATGGGATTATATCTTTCATCTAATAGACTAATGGGATGGATATTGTGTGATTATGAGGGATTTTAATGAAGTTAAAACGAAACAAGAAAGATATGGTTCGGTTTTCAATGTTTAAGGTGCTAACGCTTTTAAGAGTTTTATTTCCTTAGCAAGTCTGATTGACCTTCCTTTTGATGGTTATGCTCATACTTGGGCCCACAAGATCGCCAATAAGATGAGTAAGTTGGATAGATTTATAGTTTCTAAAGGCTTATTGGTTTTGTTCCCGTATCTTTCGGCTCTTTGCTTGGATAGAAATCTATCGGATCATCATCCTATTCTCATGCGGGAATTATGCATTGAATATGGTCCTACTCCATTTATATATTTTTAGTCGTGGTTTAACTTGGATGGCTTTGATAAAATGGTAGAAGATACATGGAAGAGCTTAGCCACTGTGGACTCAAATGGTATGATTAATATAAAGAATAAACTTCAAGCTCTCAAAATTATCATTAAACAATGGACCAAAAATGCTAAGAAAAGCTCTTATAAGGCGAATATCTCCATTTAATTCAAACTTTTTGATATCGACAAAATTCTTGGCAAAGGCGGTAGTAATGAAGAGATTTGATCCTATAGATCTTTGTTGTTGAAAGAACTCAACGACATTAATTCTATTGACTCACTAGAAGCGGCTCAGAAATCTAAAGTTCGTTAGGCTATAAAAGGTGATGAGACGAAGTTCTTTCATGGTATTCTTAATAGTAAACGTTCTCAATTAGCTATTCGTGGGACCCTTGTCGATGGCGAGTGGATTGTTGATCTGTTGGCTATGAAAAGTGTGTTCTTAAAATACTTATCTACTCAATTCTCCTCGCTCGTCTCCCCTCGTATTTGCTTCGCTAATCAATTCACTAATAGGTTATCAATGGAACAATAAGTTAATCTCGAACGAAACGTCTCTAATGAGGAGATAATGAGTGCGGTTTAGGATTGTGGAACGAATAAATCCCCTGGTCCTGACAACTTCACTTTTGAGTTCTTTCGTTGATATTGAAAGCTTTTAGAACATGATATTGTAGCAGCCGTTAAAGAATTTTTTGCTTTAGGAACTTTTCCCCCAGGAGGTAATTCTTCTTTCATTGCTTTAATCCTTAAGATTCAGGATGCAAAATTCGTCAAAGATTATCGTCCTATAAGTTTGATTGGAAGCCTTTATAGAACTATTGCCAAGATTTTAGCTAATAGACTTAACTTTGTCATCTCCGGTCTTATTAGTGATGTTCAATCAACTTTTGTTTTCAACCGTCAAATTCTTGATGATCCATTTATTCTTAGTGAACTTATTTCGTGGTGCAAGCATAAGAAGTTTAAAGCTATGGTCTTTAAAGTCGATTTTGAAAAGGCATTTGACTCTATACGGTAGGATTAATTACAAGATATTTTAAAGATGTTTGGTTTTGGTGATAAGTGGCGTGGATGGATTAATGGTTGTCTCAACTCCGCCAAGGGATCGGATCTCGTCAATGAAAGCCCTACATCATAATTCCAATTTCACAAAGGTTTGAAACAAGGAGATCCTTTATCTCCATTTCTATTTATCTTGATAATGGAAAGTTTGCATTTATCTTTTTCTAAAGTTACGAATGCAGGTTTGTTCTCGGGTATTCCTATTGATAGCTCGTTGACACTTTCTCATGTTTTCTTAGCGGATGATGCTATCTTCGTTGGTAAATAGGACTCCTTGAATATTCGCAGCATTGTTAATGTCTTGAAGTGTTTCCACTTGGCTTCGGGTCTGAAAATAAACTTTCATAAAAGTAAACTTATGGGAATTGGCACTCGTCCAAAAGAAGTCGACGCATCAGCCACAACTATGGGTTCGATTTTTACCACTCTTTTTGTTCATCTTGGAGTTAAGGTTGGAGGTACGATGTCTAGAATAAAATATTGGGATGACGTGGTTACTAAAGTGTCCTCTCGCTTATTCAAATGAAAGCTTAAAACCCTTTTAATAGGTGGTCGACTTACTTTAATTAAATCGATTATAACATTCATTCCTTTATACCATATGTCTATCTTTAAAGTTCCATAGGGAGTGTTAAAGCTCTTAGAATCGATTAGAAGAAACCTTTTTAATGAAGTGGATGGGTCAGAAAGAAAAATGACTTGGATTAGTTGGAATAAGGTTTTAGCTTCCAAGAACTACAATGGTCTCGGAGTTTCTGGTTTTTATGCTCTTAATCGAGCTCTTCACTTTAAATGGGTTTGGTGATTTTTTCTCATGGTTCTTGTCTATGGACGAGATTCATAAAAGCTATTTATGGTGAAGACGGTGCTCTTAATTCCCCAAGTTCTTTGTCTAAACACTCTCCTTGGTTAGACATTATTCGTGAGGTTACGGTTCTTCGCTCAAAAGGCATTAATCTTTTAGATTTAATTCGCTAAAGGTGGGCAACGGGTTAAACACCTTGTTTTTGGAGGATCTTTGGTTAGATGATTTGGCATTAAAGCATAAATTCCTGAGACTTTATGCTTTGGCATTAATCATGCTTCCATGGTTGATACTTTTCGTCGATCTCCTAGAGGTGGTGCTGAGGAAAAACAACTCAGTTTTCTTTTATCTCGCATGGATGGTCTAATTTTGACAAATATCCTCGAACGTTAGGTCTAGTCGTTAGAAGCTATATGTGAGTTTTCTGTTAAATCTGTTCGTTAGCTTATTGATGATCCAATTCTTCCAAAACAGGTCGCCATAAGGTGGGTTAAAGTCATGCCCATTAAGATTAATGTGTTTGCTTGGAGAGTTTGTTTGGATAAGCTGCCTACTCGGTTGAATCTTTTCCTTGTAGGTATTGATATTTTAACTATTGTTTGCCCTCTTTATCATACATGTGTCGAATCCGGTTCCCATATCTTCTTTTCATGTCCAATGGCTCGTCTTTTATGGAGGAAACTTATGTGTTGGTGGGAGCTCGAGGACATTGATTTAGCTTTTTATGATGATTGGCTTCTATGGCTTAATTCCTCTCGAAGTTCTAAGCGGCTCAAAGAAATCTTGAAAAGTGTTTGTTATGTGAAGTGATGGTTAATTTGGCGCTT
The DNA here is from genome assembly GCA_026074375.1 of Tanacetum coccineum. NCBI lineage: Eukaryota > Viridiplantae > Streptophyta > Magnoliopsida > Asterales > Asteraceae > Tanacetum > Tanacetum coccineum. Next base: position 7,785 of record BQNB010211089.1, read on the forward strand.
CAGGAATCAGTTGCTTTTTGGTGTTACGAATCCGCATAGGGAGCTTCTTTTTGATGACTTGGTTCAAATTTCTTTTAATTGGTGTTCTAATCGTTGTAATTCTAAACTAAATTGGGTTACTTAGATGAAAAATCCTTGTACACTTTGCTTGTGATTCTTCTATAGCATCTTGATAGTTTCTAATAAATCCGCCGTTAAAAAAACACAAATCCTTTGGTATTACTTATGTTTGAGGACTTCTTTTTTTCATTAATTGTCTGAGATAATTTTGATTAATTGGGTGTCGAATTTTGACTTTTATTTTGCTAATTTGATAGCTCTATTTTTGCAGGTGACAAATTCGAGTTTTCTTAGTTGTCTAATTTGTTTTCTGTAATTTTTTTGAATACATTAATCTCTATACTATAGCGCATGTTGTGGGCTCCAATTATTAACTTGGGCTTTGATACAGTTGTTGTAAGGGACTTCTACAAGAAGTTTTACAACACCCTAGGCAGAGTACCTAAACGTTGTAGTAGTAGTATAGGCAAGACTCGGGGGTTGTTATCGTTCTCTAAGGGAATTGGTTGGGAATGATTGATCACGGTCTAACAGAATTCTAAGGGTTGAGAGAAGATTCTTTTTGTGTTTTTATAATTATAGGAAAGCAAGTAAATCTATAGTTTGAGAGGTTGGTTTGTTTAACTAATAACTAAACTAATATCTAATCTGCTGGTGATAACTTTATGATAATTAAATGTATTTACTTAATCATGTACTACTTATCAGATTGCTTCTCCTAATCCTGTTGCCTTGTCACACTTGTGATGATATGTGTAAGTATTTTCTAGGTCATGAACGGATTACATGAACCCGCCGTCTATTGAATATTCCGTTAGGGCAACGCACAAGTAAGGTAGTATGAAGACTATTACAAGGCCCCTAAGAGTACATTAAATGCATGTGAAATATCTTAAGAGGGGTCAACCATATAAAGGGGCAAGGTAGGATGGAGACTGTTACCCGATGGTATTCTTTCTACGCACTCGCGTTTCCCTAGACGTGTCTACAATGATACAGACAAAAGCTGGTTTTCTAGAACCTAACGGGCATAATCATCAATCAAGAAGAAACAGTAAAAGGATCTACAATCCGACTTTCATGTAATCATAAGCAAATACAAATGAGGGTTTAGCCTCGCATGTTATAAAGAAAGCAAAGAGATAAATCAATCACACAACACATAGACATATTGAATGATTAATGATAAATAACCTTACTTGAATTAAAACATGGATTCAAGGTAGTTCAATAGGATTTTGAGGCCCTAAAAACGACCTATGAAGCTGCTACAAGAGCTAGGGTTCGTCTCCTAAAAGTTATACAAAGTTACATACCTGAAACCCTAAAATTGGTTTAGTATATATAGAGATATCGATGCGATGGCGTCACGTTGTAATCCTGACGTCGTTGCTACGTGGATGATTCTAGATCCTCATTGAGTTGGCTACGTCCTGACGCCGTCACTAAATCTCTGACGTCGTCACTAGATGGATCACGACGGCGTCGTTTTATGCCTGCGACACCGTCTCCATGTTCTGTAAGCAATACTTCTTCAAGGATTTGGTGTAGGTCTGTAATCTCGTCCGTTTCTTTTCCAATTGAGCCCAAGTCACGTGTATACCCTCCAAATGCCATCCAAGTGCTAAAAACTTGAAAACAAATGATTAAGCATATAATCTGGGCGTATTTGCATGATTTAGGAGGTTAAATGACCTTGAAATAGTGTATAAAATGACACCTTATCAAATACCCCTACACTTGGGATTTGCTTGTCCTCAATCAAATGGGCCTTTCTACCTAGACAATAGCAATATGAGGGTCATTTAACATACTCTTTAAAAGTATTTTACAACACAACCTTCTAGACCTCGTAATTAAAAGCACGGAAAGCATACACTAGCACTTCATATAGGTGTTTGGGATTCTTTCTTTCTCTCGGGTGTATAATAAATTATAACATAACGGGGAAACGGAAAATCAACACTCATTACCTTTCATAGCATATAAATTACCATAGGCTTGGTAAATGATCAAACTTCCATCGCTAGGCGCAAGTATTATTCATTACTATCTAAGAGGTCTTTTAAAGGGTTGTGAGGTGTAGGTGTAAGATAACATATAATGGAAACAAAAACGGATGAGATACATTTGGGTGGCTTCGGGTGAATTTGAAGTGAAAGGGTTAGCTAATTATTTATATGAATACACGTTGGTTTGGTTGCTAAGCCAAGACTCGGACGAAGATATACAAACTCTACACAACTCTATATCAATCTCTTTTTTTTACTCTAATATAAACATAAACATAAGCAAATGGCAGTGTTAGCCTTAAAATATGGTGACATATCCAGAATTACATTAGTTTATTTATAGCGTGACACATAGGGACTAATAATG
>BQNB010211091.1:0-10223 GCA_026074375.1 Tanacetum coccineum
TTCATTATAAATTGAAAAATTATGATTCTTATCATTTTAGAATCTTAAAAATGTGTTTTATTTGTTAAAAATATCCAACTTTCTGTTTGATAAGATTTTTATAAAAGTTATTTTATAAACCCGATTAATTAACGTATAACTCGTAATTAGCGTAACTTTTTCGTTATTTATCCGTTTGACAAGTTTCTTACCTTTTTGGAATCGTCACGAGATGTAGAATATTTATAAAACATAATATCCACTATTTGGAATTCGATTCCAAACAGCCCCTTAATATCTATATATTTACTTATTTATTAAACTTATTTTATATATTTTTTTAACTAAGTAATTTCCACAAGTTTTTCCCCACACTCTTAATATACTATATCATACATATTATATAATCCATAGTCCTTATATAGTCCATAAGTCCAAGTCATTAAGTCCATAATCAACATTAACATGTCATTTGCCTTTCTTTTACTTGTAACATATTAAGTGAACTTTTAAAACCCTAATTAGTACCTAATCATGTTTACACCAAAACAACATGGTACAATACTTTCTCATCCATTTTAACATGATATTAGCAATATCACAACATATGTAAAAGTGTACAAAATGATCATTACAAGTAAAAACTCCTTTTACATGATTAAAAACCCTAAATGGTGATTTCACTACATAAACATCACATATACATTTAATCATATAAATGAAAAGTTAAAGGCTTTAGATAACCTTAATGGGATGATGAATGATGATGACAAATAAGTGTTAAACCCTTGTTTAGACTTTAAACCCAAGATTATAACCAAGAAAGCCCTAGTTTCCAAATGAAAACCCTAATCTTGATTTATTGCTTCAACACTTGCAAATGGTTAGCCAATGCTTGGAAACATCTTAGAATGTATTAAGAATGATGTATGTAGGTGTGTATAGGTGGTAGAAAATTTGATATGGATTTGGTACAAAGGGGTGTTTGAGCCGTGGGTTGGCTAGAGCACAAAGGAGGAGTTTTTGTGATTTTTACCAAGTGTTTTGCATATGTATGATTTCTCTTATGTGTATACTAGTATATATGAGTAGATTAGTCAAAAGTTTGCAATAGTTGGTCTTGGAGACAAAGAGATGGTCTTAAGGAAGACTTGGTCATGGTCTTTGGTCAAGGAAACAAAGTATGGTAAGGTTTAATGAGATGATATGGTACAAAGACCTAGTTGAAAGATTTATTTCATTTTTCTTGTATAAATTGCAACAAATTCGTCCCATGTATGATATATATGATATATTTTTGTAACTTTTATGTATTGGGTATAAAAGTGGGTATTTGTTGAAGCGTAGAAAAGTTTTGGTGGTTCCGGGTATGCCTAAACGTACTTTATCGCGAAACGTACATAATTTACGTAACCGATAAAAATAAAATGAACAAAGATCATAATTATTCTCAAAATAATTATTTAATACTTGCTTGATGTAAACGCTTAATTGTTTGATGCCCGTTTACATTGAACGCTAATTTTTAACGTACGCGATTTAACTTAACACTTTAAACTTAAAAGCAAACGCGTACAATACTAAAAATAAATAACGAACTTATTGACGACATCAATGACCCTAAAACACGAGGTGTTATATGCGAGGGGTACATATTCATTACTGCCCAGGTGTTCTTGGAGGGGACACCTGTGATGGGTACATATGGTTTTCATTACTGCCCGGGTGTTCTTGGAGGGGACCTACGATGGGTACATAGTGCATCGGTTTCATGAACTTAGAGTTAATCGTAGTCACTGTTTTATACACACCTGAATATTTACGTTGCCTTGAATAAAGTGGTAATACATACTTTGGACAATTGCGGTCCAATTTTCATACATATATTTTGTGACTATTTGGGGATTAAAATGGTCATGCATATTTTACAACTCTTTGATTTCTAAAAATAATACATACATTTTGGAAGAACATTTAAGGATTGAAATGATCATACACGCTTTACAGAACTTTGGTTCAACATTTATACTTATAAAAACCTATGAACTCACCAACTTTATGTTGACACTTTTTAAGCATGTTTTTCTCAGGTGAATTAGATGCTTGGCTTACTTGATGTGTACTGGAGTCTAAATTTGACAAGATTTCATTTATGGATTTCTACTTATATACAAATGATCAAATCTCATTGTATTACTTTTAAGCTTTTCATTGTGATGCAATTATGGGACCAATGTTATATCAATTTCAAGGAAATCAATGAGATTACTTTTCAAACGACACATTTAGAGGTCGTTCTCTTGTATCTTGTGCTGTGTATTATAAAGTAACGCCTTCGGACATATTTTCGCTGCGACACATTTTTGGGAGTGTTACACTTAGAAGAAAAGAGGAGAGATCACTATTCAACACTTCGTTTCTTGGTGAATACGAGTGTTCTTCTCTTGCACTTGAATGAGAGAGAAGAGATGAGAAGAAGAGATTAGATCACTTGAAACAAGATCAAGAGATGTTAGTGATCAAGATATTTAGTGAGAGAAAGAAGGTTTTTAGAGAGAGAAAGAAGTGTGAGAAAATTCGTGCAAAGAGGTCTGATTTTCAGCAAGGGATGGAGCAATATTTATAGGCAGGAAAATCTAATGGTAACTAGCGGCGGTCCCAGATATATAAGGGGGTATAAGGGGCCGCTAGGTAGACTCCGCTCCCTTTTTTGTCTTTTTGTGGAGAAGGTTGTATCTGGTATAGAAGCTTCCATTTTGGGGGGAAAATTTGAATTTTAAATTTTAAGTTTTTAATAAAACTTTTGTTTTAATTAGAAAATATTTTGCATAATTAATTTTGTGAAAATCATTTGTAAAAATGTAATGGATAAGAGAAAAACATTTTCTTGATCACTAATCATGCTTAATGATTTGTTTGTTCATACCTTAAGTGATTACTAATCTTAGAAATGGAATTTTACTATTAATAATTTATAAACGTTTAATTTTATAGTAAACGTTTTTACATTTTGTTATTATCAAAACATTGAGAGGTCGAAAAATATAAAAAACGTTTTTAGACATTATTTGTATTAACAATCTCCCCTTTTTTGATGATAACAAAATATAAACTCATTTTGTATAAAATTAATAGTTACACATTATTAATGAGTTTTGTTCCATTTCTCCTCTTTTTTGTCGAATTCAAAAAAGATGATCGTCGAGTTGTTGTAGGAAGAGAGAAATCGATGATATCAAGACTCCCCCTTGATGTATGCTCCCCCTTGTTCGGGGCACCAAGGGATCGATCTTATGAATTTTTTTTGCTACAAAACAAAGTTAGAAATACAAGTGCAAGACAAATATATTTTAAGCAACACATTATATTTAAGTCACCCAAAAGAGAGTTTCATTCAACAATCAAGAAACTCATACAATAGCAAATGCAACTAATACATTCATACAACATAAAATAAAACTAGATCTAATACGAGCTAACAATATTTGTATGAATCATTACAATAGAAAGTAGATAATTATAAAGTAAAGACATAATAAGGCATAGATCTACACTAGTTGATTCTTAAAGAGTAGAAGATGCCATAATCAAAAGATGGGTTGTTTATTATTAGGTAAAATTTAGCTTTTGAGATTGCTCAATTATGGTGAGGAGGTTGTTATTGAGGATGAAAATTTAGTGGAAGGACCAATGATGAGAGATTTGATACAATTAAGGTCATCTTTCAATGTATCGAATAGATTTCGGGTATCCAAGCAACAATGACAAAATTCCGAATGGAAGTTTACTTGATCTAAAGAAGGTGGAGGGAAATATGGTGAGGTAAGAGGTGAGGGATCTGTGGCTTCAATTGCTTGTTAGAGATTTATGTCAAGCAGATTTGATAGGTGATGAATTTCATTTAGGTTTTGAGTTGAGTTTTGTAAAGGTAGAGAGTATGAGAAAGAGTTATTTGAGATAGGAGAGGTGGAAGTAGTCCTAGTTGGTGGAAGAGAAGGTGGTGAGGGAGGAAGACCATGACTTTGTCTCCAAGGTTCAAGAATGGCCCTTTGGTATTTTCGTAAGTAGTCACGAGGGGATTTGCTAGAGGATGACATTGAGAACTTGAAGAGAAGTGAAAGATTTAGAAGTGAAGATGTGATTGAGATGAAGAAGAATGATGTTCATGTATAGAGAAATTTTGAGAAAGGCATGGTATTGGAGAATAAGGATTCTAAGAAGTGTTTTGTTTAGAAAGGAAAGAATGGTTGGACCTAAGGAGAATAGGGTCAATGTTGCAGAAAAGAGGAGACAAGAAAGTTTCGTGGTTCCCCTGATGGTGGTCCCGCAAACCTCAGGCGGTCCCATATATATTAGGGGGCCGCCCTTGATTTTTGAGGGCCGTTCTTTGGAGACTTACAAATTTTTCTAAATGTTAATCGTTTTTCAAAATGACCTAAATGGGTTGGAAGGATAATTGTGGCATTTTTATCTATTCAAGAATTATATAGTCTAGCTAACAGAGAAAAACTCATGCAATAGGCCTAAGTTGAGACATAAAGATGACATAAATGTCCATAGAGTATCATATAGAAAGCATGAAATATTAGTGACAAAGATAAGTTATACACGTACTAGAATAAGTAAGAGAGAGGTTATTACATAGCAATAATAGTACGTATTCCTAGAAATAATACTTAATAGAAGTATCTCAAATAGAATTCGAGTCATTGCTTAAAACTTCTTCGGAGGATTTGGAGATAAATTGCATGAGTTGAGTGGAATGAATTCCAAGGGTTTCCATGGTGGAACATATGTATATATTTGATTTTTTGTAGATGTGGATTAAGTAACTATAGGAATGGCAGGAAGAAGTAAAATGGTGCTAATGGAGTAAATAAAATGTTGTTCCATTGGCTAAAGGAAAGGATAATTAGGAAGGTTTAACGCCCCGAATGGATCGCCAACATGATAATTATTAAGCTAGCAAATGGAACATGGAAGGTGCAAGTAGATTACTCCAGCCTCAACAAAGTCTATGTTAAGAATATGTACCCTTTCTGGAGGAAGGGGAAGGGCTAGCATCGATAATGGGATATCTGTATAAATGTTTCCTATGACTTCTGAAGGAATACAACCAAATAAGAATGACAGAGGATGATGAAGAAAAGATCGGTTTTCATACGGAGGAAGGAGTATACTGTTTCACCCATATGCCGAAAGAATTACAAAACTTAGCAACTACACTTCAGAGGATGATAGAGAAGGTCTTAGCCGATCACAGAGGACGAAATGTGGAAATATACTTAGAAGAAATAGTAATAAAAAGAAAAAGTGAGTTGGACCTGGTTTAGGATGTTGAAGAAACACTAAGAAAGTTGAAAAGAGTAAACATCAAGATTGATCTGGTCACGTCCTCGTCCGAAGTGAATGAAGGAAGGTTTCTCGGCTACATGGTAACAAAGGAAGGAGTAAGAGTAGACCCAAAAAAAGTACAGGCAATCATTCTAAACCCTACCCCAAAAAGCCTAAATCAAATACGAAATTTGTTCTTACAACTAATAGCCATTAGCAAATTTATTGTTGATCCCACTTCAATAGATCTTTAATTCATTATGCTTGTTAAGGTTTTGTTATCCTAGATAAATCTAACACAGCTATAGTAGAAACTTTGTTGAATATATTAAAGATTATGCGGAATCTAATCTTTAATCAATAAGAAGAATTTTTAATAAAACAGTAACACAAAACAATATAATTTAACAATAAAATCTCCAATATTATTATTACAAATAATACGAATACTCTCCTAGTATTAGGGTTACAAAACCTTGAAGCTATGATAACTCTATGAATGAATCGTTTTGATTTGATACAGATTTAAAACTCTATGCCCTAGGACCTCCTTTTATACACCAAGGAGTCCTAGTCAATTTACAATATATTCCTAAAACTTAGAATATTCTCTATGATCTATTCTATAAATAATTAATACTTATCATGTAAGTAATCTTGATCTCCAATCAATCTTTATCCTTTCTTTTGTCTTTATCCATTCTCTTCTAACAGTAGAAACTCTTTCAGTAGTCTTAATCTTTGAGCAATTGTAACTTTTGTACTAGCCGCATTAACTTAGCACCAGCAGTAGTAACTTATACACCAGCAGCATTAACTGAGCACAAGCAGTAGTAACTACTTAAAATATTTTCTTCAATCTTCACCAGCAGTACTAACTTTACACTAGCAGCACTAACTACTTAGCATATTTTTCATTAAAGTTAATGAACAACACTAACTTTTGCTTAGCAGCAATAATACAAACCTTAGCAGCAGTAACTCCAAGATCATCAAGAAGTCTTTTAATCCCAACAATCCTCCCCTAAACTTGATATTCTTCTTCAAAATCTCAAGTTTTTTTATAAAAAGCTTCATAATCACCAGGAGGATGCTTCCAAACACTTCATTCAGGTACATAGCCTTCCTTAAGCTGTTTCTTGACCAATCTAAGAAGCTCAAATGCCATTTCACACTCATAATCAACTTGAAGCTTCACATCATTGAACATCTGATGTAGTGTGTGATTTGTAAGTGGATACATCTTCTCAACCAATAGATAAAACAGCATGGATTGCATTGTTACACAATGAACTCCACAAGAATCATAAAGCTTCTAGTTCAGCACTTTAACTAATCCTTGTTGATTCTTCTATACATTATCTTTATCATGATGTTCAAACATGGTCTTCAAATTAAGAAGTAAGAAATTATCCATGTAATTCACTGGCTCTGTCTTCTTAAATCTTGCTTTGACTATACTCTAAAGAACTTCTAAGTCTTCTCTGTCAAAGTTTTTAAGCATCTTTCCAAAAGTTAAATACATCTCAGAATTACCATCTGCTCTGATAATTTGAAAATAGCTTTTCTTTCCTTCTTTGTAGATCTTGTAGTCAACAATGGTTGGAGATTTAGTAGATAAAGGTGTAGGATCAATAGTTACATCATCTCCATCATCTGGAATTATTTCCAAACATTGCTTAAGCTCTTCAGACTCTTTGTCTTCTTCTAACTTTTGCTTTTTAGAGCTTTCTTGTTCCAGCTCTTCTCCTACTCTCTTTAAACTGCTCTCTTATGCTATTTCTACTTCAGCTTTCTTTGAACTTTCTTCCTACTCTGTTTCTGCCTTCTTGGAACTCTCTTCCACCAACTCAGTTTTGTAGTCAACAAAGGTATTCACCATTTTCATTGCTTTGTCAAACAATTCTTAAATATTGGCAAAGGACTTATTCTTCAAACTTTTTGGCTTCCATCCTTCCATGTTTTTTAAATAAGTACACATGATACTCCTTTGTTGAGCTCTTTTTGGTGGTCTGTTCCTCTTTTCTTTTGCTCTCTTAGCTGCAAAATGTTTTCTTCTTTCTTCTAAGAATTGTACAAACAATCTTGCCTTTTCTTCATCAGTCAATTCATCTTGCTTTTGAGCTTGCAGTCTTTGAGCCAACTGATAATCAACATCAATTTTAGCCTGAACATCATCCCAAGCTATGTTGGCTTCTTCAACTTATTGATCTTTTTTTCTGGCAATCCTTTCTTCTTCCTCTTCTTCAGCTTGTAGCTTGAAGGCAAGTTCTTCATCAAGCCTGAGTAGTTCTTTCTTAGACATTTTCTTTACAGGTTCTGGTTCAACCATTTTGCCTTTACCCTTGTCCTGAACCTTGACCTATGATGGTTGTTGTGAAGAAACTGTTGGTGTAGGTGCTTGCTCCTGTTCATGAATAACAAGCCCTTTTGCTCTGGGTCTTGTGCTAACAGCTGTAATTGTTGTAGCAGTAGTTGTTGTTGTAAGTGTTGGTGTTGTTGTACCCTGCTCTGGTTCTTGTATCACAACCTTATCAGCCTTTGGTTTTGCACTCTTCAACTCTGCCAGTGCTTGAGCCAAAGTTATTTCAACATCAGTTATTGCAGTTGTTGTAGTTGTAGTTATAGCAGCACTAACTGGAATTGTAATAGCAGTAACTTCTTCAACCACACTTCTTGTTTCCTCAGTAGTGTTAACAACATCTACACTTTCAAAAATCACCTCATCACCATCTAAGTCATTAACACCAAACATATCTTCATCAGTCTGAACATTAACCAAGTAAATGTCTTCATTAGCATCAATATCAGCTATCCTCCCTTGTTTGGATGCATCCTCTTCACCCAAACCTTTATCTTCAAAGGATTCTACCCTTCTTGATGAACCAACTCTGTATAATCTTTTAATTCCATGAGTTCTTAACTTATTCCTCCTCTCTAGCTTCTTGACTCTCCTTTTCAAACTTGCAATCTCAGTAGCTTGAGTGGTCTTTGTAGTCTCCAAATCAAGAACCTTTTGTTGTAAATTTGTACATAGTTCCATCAATTAATTAAGTTTCAGACTATCCTCGCCACTTCGAAGTGTGTTACATCTTGCGAGCAGTGGATCATTGGAATGTTTAGATACATTCTCAAACCTAGTTTGAGCAATCGTATCCCCCATGGTTTCTTGGCACCTAGGACCACTACCTGAACTAGTTCCTGGGGAACTTGGTTCATTAAGTGTTGCCTTGGATTGGGTCTTATTGATGTTACTCCTATCCTTCTCTGCATCTAAGCTAGTAGCAGTAGTGGCAGCCCTCACCAAACTATCATCCATCTCCTCATTAACAGCCTCATAGCCTTCATCTACAATTAATCTCGACGCGTAATTGGGGAGGTTCAGAATTTGGGTAAGGAACAACTAGACTTTGAGGTAACCCTGTGTATCCTTTGTCTCTTTTGTGGGCCTTTTTGATCTTTGTTTCATTTGAGGTTGAGATGTTGAATAAAAGTGGGTGTGTGATGGGGATCAGTGTGTATTGCTGAACCTTCACCCATTTCTGCTTGATCTTGTACCACCATTGTTTGAAATAATGGTGTTTCCCTTCCATAAAATCCTTTCCCTAACCTTCTCATATTTCCAAATATCTTTTTAGTGTGAGAGGGTGCAATGTAAATTGTCTTGTGAGCAGGCATCCCTTCAAGTTGTTGATTCACAAACACTTGTACAAACCTTGGATACATAAAGAATTTACCAGCATTATCCAAGTTCTTCACCATACTTTCAAATATGTACTTTGAAAAGTTAAACTTCTAGTTTGTAGCTAAACAGATAATTGCAGATGCCATAGTGCTACTAAACTCATTCCATGTAGTAGTCTTTGCACTTAGGCATTGTAGAATAGTACGAATAAGGAATTTCCATTGTTGGGAAAAGAATGCCTTATAGAAAGTAAGCTTCTGTGAAAGTTTCTCATACCCCATCAGTGTAAGTTGTTCAAAGATTGTAGCATTGGGTAGACAATCAATACCTTCAGCATCTTCTAGCTAAAGATCTCTTCTCACAGTTTATTCAGTTATGATTATCTTCTTTCCATCCACTAGGGCTTGTAACAATACTTCCCCATTGACAGTTTTTGCCTTGACAGTAGCCCATAATTGTTCAATACACGAAGTATAGATTGTAGGATTAACCGTTAAAGCATGCTTAATAGAGTGTGCATTCAAGAAATCCACAATTTTTTCAAACCCTTCATTTTCTATGGGTTTAGACAGAACGCGACCATGTTATAAGTATCAGCAAACTTTAGGGTCGTCATTGTGTTGGGTTTTGATGAAGAATGATGAAAATTGCCATTAATGTGTTTTCCATGAGATAAAATGTTGAGAAAAAGCTTAAGATGTTTAAAAAGGTGATTCATAAAAGGTGAAAACAAGGGCATTTTGGAAACTTGTTAGTTTACAAAGTGTACAATTGATAAAATTGCGTGAGGACACGACAATCCTTTAGTTTGGGGAATTTTGATAAGTGTTAAATTGTATATATAAAATACCCGGGATTTTGCCAATAAAAGCCAAGAAAACATGCCAAAAGATGGAATATGTGTGCTTTTGTGTCTTAATGTGCAGGAAAGGATATTAAAGTCAAAAAGAGCAAAAACAAGCAAAAACCGACAAGAAACGGAAAAGACAAGTACAAGAGAAAGATTTGAGGAAAGTTATCAAAAGCCGGATCAGCCTGACAACAAGAAAGGAAAGTCAATGAAGACCCAATTGAAGACAAAGGATTAATAATGACAAGTTTTCAAAGTCCAAGGACCAAAGATGACAAAGTTAAAAGGATGGTTTAATAGAGGAAAAAGGAGTTAGCAACCACAAGGGCCAGAAGTGTCAACTTTGAAAGTTATTTTAACACTACACTCTTCACA
>BQNB010211096.1:0-10223 GCA_026074375.1 Tanacetum coccineum
TGATAACCATTTGTTGTGTTAGTGCACAGCACCTCCACCAAGTGTTATCCTTCTCATCTCCATCCTAGACTTCTAACTCTTTATCCTTCACTACTTCCTAATACCAGCTTGCTTTTCCATCATTTTCAACATTTTGTAGCAATCCTTATATGGTTTTCCTCCTTGAAGTTTCTTATCTAGTATAGCTTTGCATATCTTAGCAGATAAAGGATATTTTCTTTCAATTAACATATATATATATCCATTGACTCCAAGTTCAAACAATGTACTCTACATGTATCATAATATCTCCAACTTATGATCCTTTGCTGACCTAATGCACTCCAAATATGATCTGTACTAAGAGGTTCCTCAAACATATTCTTTAAATATTTCCAAAATACCTTCTCTAGCTCATCCTCTAGTCCATCCATCCCATATCTATTCATGACAATCCTATATAACTCAGTAAGATCATCTCTAGATATATCCTTCAGTTCCATCTTCCCTAACTATTTGGTACACTCCTTTTTCTCCTTGCTTGATGATCTTATAGGTAGCTATACTGGGTGATTTCATAACTACAGGAACATGATTAATAGGAATTTTAGTACCTGAAATAGACTCATCTTGTTTACTAACTTCATCTGAATCTTCAGAATCATCCTTATCAAGGTCTGTATGCAATCCTTTCCTTGCCATCTGTTTTCTCCTTTTTCCAGACTTCTTGGTTGGTTCATCATCCTTTGCTTCATCACTCTTCAGTTTTTTTAAAGTCTTTGTCTGGAGTTCTTCACCAAATCTTTTCAAACTAGCTTTAGTGGCTTCAAAGTTTATTGGTGCAAAAGATTCAACCTGTTTCACCAGCTTATCAAATTCTTCCTTAACTTCTTCAAAACTTAAATTCTTCAGCTGAGATAACTTCCATGTCCCCTGATTCTTTAAATAATTCATCATATATGTCTTCAGCTGTGATTGGGTCATGGGCTTATTTCTTTTAGCTCTTGCTCTTTCCTCTGCAAAATATTTCTTCCTTTGATTTACTAGATCAACCATCTTCTTTGCAAAATCTTCTCCTTGTAAGTCACTTCCTAGCATACTTTTTGACAACTCTGCATTAGCTTCAATCTTTGCTCTAATTAAATCCTAATCTTTATCTGTGTAATGTTGAGTAAACAGTTGACATGGTCATTAATCCACCATGGAATTTACCTTTTCTAGGTGCCAAAGGATTGACTAGCCCTGAGCAAACGCCTACAGGTAAAGGCATATCAAATCCGTTTATGGTTGTAATGGTTTGCCAAAAACCATATGGTATTCAGCTCACTAATGTTTTATGTACTGAGAGTTGAAATGGTTTTCAGTCAACCATGGACATGCACCTTTCTGGTGGCCAAAGGACCGACTACTCCAGAGTAAATGGCTAACTGGTAAAGAGACATCAAATCCATTTAAAATTTTCAATGATTCACCTCTCACAGGAGTTAACACACCTGGAAGTGATGAGAATAGACTGAAACTTTATGATTTGATGTATATAATTGTCAATGTTGCTGATATGATGGATTGCTGAAGAGCTTTGAAGAATAGTTGCTGCAAAGATAAAAAGAGAAGACTTGAAGTATTGAAGATCAAGAGTAACTTGAAGAATTCTATTTACAACATCCTCAGAAAGCTTAAAGTGTTTAAAATAAAGATCAAGAATGTTTTGAAGGAACTTGAAGTTCACAAGTGAAGATCAAGTTAGGGGAGGATTGTTGGGAAAATAGATTGTAACAGACTTAATATTGGTAGTATAACAGTTAAGTCTGGTAGTAATAGTTAGTTCTGTTAGTATTGAGTTAATACTGGCAGTACTAAGTTAAGTCTGGCAGTACTAAGTTAGTACTGGTAGAGTAGCAGTACTAGAGTTAGTACTGGTCATAGTTAGTTCTGTTTATAGTTAAGTCTGTTTATGTAACAGAATAGTAATAGTTATCTTAGAGATATCTTAGGAGATATCTTAGGAAAGGATATGTATTATCCTTTGACGTTTGTAAAGCCCATTAGGGTTTCCTTGGTGTATAAGAGGAACCCTAAGGCACAATGTTATGTACGAGTAAGTGATTGAAATATCAATAGAAGCATAGAGCTTAATAGCAATTTAGAAATATCGTTTCTTCTTTATTCTTGTGTTAAGATTCCGCATTAACACTTGATAATTCATAGTCAGTGTCTCTCATATAGTTGATTTGGATTTATCCAAGTTATCTATAGTCTTACAAAGGCTAGTCAGATCCTATACCAAGGACCTACATTATATAGTGACTGGTTAGAAATTGTATGATTCATGTGGAGTGCACTTTGTAAGGTTTGGAAATGTGCACATCTTCATGTTAGTTGAAAAGAGATATCCCCTCACACCAATAACAATCACCAATATGCCAAACAAGAAACTTTAAACTGATCATTTTAATGAGATGTGCTATCAACTGCTCAAGCTTATGGTAAAGCAGCAAAAGGGTCAATAAAAGGTTTGAATGCATCTTCCTGATACTAATAAAGACTTTTAACAAAGAAACTTAAAGATTCAGAAGATGAACATCAAGTTTAGGGGAGGATTGTTGGGACTTAAAAGACTTCAAGGATTCTTAGAAGTTACTACTGTTCAGGTACATAATGGAAATTATGTTAAGTAGTTAGTACTGGTAGTATAAAGTTACCACTGCTAGTTACTACTATTAGTATAATTTAGTACTGATAGCATAAAGTTACTGCTGTTAGTCGAAGTTAACACTGCTCAGAGTTGAAGACTGGAATATAAGCTAAGTAGTTAATGCTATTAGTAGTAATGTTAAAACTGCTAGTACATGTTACTACTGTGAGTACATATTAGTACTGCTAGTACTAATGTTACTACTGCTTATGTTTATTAGTGCTGCTGGTGAAAAAGTTTATGCTGCTAGATTACAACTGCTAGAAGACTTACTACTGCCAAGAGGATAAAGACGATTTAAAGAGATAAAGATTGTTTGGAGAACAAGAATACTTGTGAAGATAAGTATTAAGATATTTATGTACAAGATATACATAATGTATTTATTTAAGAGATTACATTTATGTTTAGAAAAGATTATGACATCTTAGGAATGTATTGTAAGCTGACTAGGACTCTTTAGTCTATAAAAGGAGGCTCTAGGGCAAATGAAGTCTGTCTTCTGCGTGAACGCAATCAAGATCCACTTGCTTTTATAGCAAATCAGCAGATGACACCACCACACTTTAACACCTATCAATCTTCATACAACAATCCTTAACTTTAACAATAGTTTTCACCATCTCAATATGGTTTAATTCATCCCAATCAACATTACTCATGAACTTATCCATCACAACCTCAAATCAATCATTCATCAGTTCAACCAGCATTTCCATATCAGTCTCAAATGAATCATCAAACCTCACTGTTCTACAAATTGCTTATCAACCACCTCAAGTTTCAACACAACCAATGACTAAGTCACCTCTTATGGACTCAGGTTTTGTTGTTCATGTATTCTCTCCAAGAGATGATCTAATTGCTTGTCTCAATAAGGCAATGGCTTTTCTTACAACTGTAGCTTCCTTAAGGTTCCTCTAAACTAATAATCAACTTAGAACTTCCTCAAATCTAAGAAACCAAGCCACTATTCAAGATGGCAGAGTCATAGTGTAACAAGTACAAGGGAGACAAGGTCAAAGTTATTCTGGTACTGGGTATAAGAGTAATGCTACTAACTCTGGGGGAAACAATGAAAGCAGATAGGCAAGGGTTGTTAAATACTACAACTGTCAAGGTGAATGGCATATGGCTAGACAATGCACTTAGCCGAAGCGACCAAGGAATGCAGCATGGTATAAGGAGAAAGCAATGTTAGCTGAAGCTCAGGAAGCAAGACAAATCTTGGATGAAGAGCAACTCGCATTTCTTGCAGATCCAGGGGCTCCAGATGGTCAAGTGGTTCAGATAATTATTCCAAACAATGCTGCTTTTCAGACTGAGGATCTTGATACATATGATTCTGACTGTGATGATATCTCGAATGTACAAGCGGTTCTCATGGCCAACATTTCCAACTATGGTTCTGACGTTATCTCAGAGGTACATCATTCTGAAACCTATCTTAATGATATGGAAAATCAAAGTGTGCATGCCATGCAGGATTTTGAACAAACACCGACTGTGGATTTTTCAAATAATGAGATACATAGTGATAGCAATATTATTCCGTACTCTCAATATTTGGAAGAAATACAACAGGAAAATGTTCAAGAAACTCATTTGCAAGCACAACAAGATTCAATGATTTTATCTGTGATAGAACAAATGTCAGAACAAATGATTAATCATGTAAATAATTGGGAAAAGGCTAATAAAGAACAGAATAATAAATCAGTAACCGCTGAGCTAGAGAGATATAAAGATCGAGTAAAAACTTTTGAACAACGTCTTAATATTAATTTAAGAAGTCGTGAAAAAATGATTGATTCTCAGATGGATGATATGATTAGGGATAAGCTTGCACTGAAAGAACAAATTGACTCACTTGAGCAAAATCTTTCTAAACAAATCAAAGAAAAGGAATGTTTATTGCAAACATTCACAGTTTTCAAAAGTGAATCTAAAGAAAAGGAAGATAAACATATGGAAAACGAAATTGATTTGGAAAAGAAGATAAAGGAACTTGATAATATTCGTTTTAAAGTGGGTCAATCTGCTCAAACAGTGCACATGTTAACTAAGCCACAGGCCTTTTATGTTAACATACACAAACAAGCTCTAGGTTATTAAAATCCGTTTTATCTTAGGAAAGCTCAGCGGATTAAGCCAACCTTGTTATGTCTGATAAACATGTTGCTATGTCTGTGATTGATGATAAGGAAACATTAATTTTAGAAGAAGAGAGTCGATCAAAAATGTCTGAAAAAGTAAAGGATCCAGAGATTATTGATAAAAACATTTCTCATAAACCTATAGATTATGAACAATTAAATAGACTGTCTAAAGATTTTGGGAAACGTTTTACTTCACGACAAGAATTGTCGGCTGAACAAGCCTTTTGGTTGCGTATGTTCGATACTACCAATAAACCTTCTTATGCATTACCTGTCAAAATCGAAGCTCCTAAGGAACTTCCTAAGACAAGCTTGGGGAATGAAATCCTTAAAAAGCTTAAATTCTACCTTGCAAAGTTTGACAATGTGGTGAAGATAAGGACTACACCTAATGCTCGTACAGAAGGTGAATAGGGGTTTGAACATACTAAAGCTGTGTTTAGCAATGAAATTATTCCATTTCTAAAATCTTTAAAAGACATCTTCAATGTGTTTGATAGAGATCTTCTAAATGAAATAATGGAAGTAAAGACAGTTTTTGACCAAATGGACGCTGCTGTTCAACAGTCTTTAGTCGACAAACAATGTTTGGAAATTGCTAAAAAAGAAGTACTTTTTGGAAAATGATCGACTCTTGCAATGAATCATGTCTCAAGAAGTTCTTTTAACTGTGATGAATTATATGCCTCTGATTGGTGAATCTATGAATATGGATGGAAAGAAAAAAGAAACTTATAATCTTGAGGTCGAGCTTTTGAAATCACAAAATGCGTTTAATGATCTTTTGAAACATCACTCGCAACTTGAAAAACATTGTATTTCTCTTGAATGCTCAATACAACTCAATCAAGAAATTTTTCAAAAACGTGAATCTTGTGATAATCAAAATGCTCTTGAAATTCCAGAATTTTTTGCATATAATGATTTGAAAGCTCAGCTTCAAGACAAAGACAGTACCATTTGTAAGTTGAAGGACATGATAAAATCAATGAGAGAAAAGTTCAAGGATGAGAATGTCAAGTATGATTATTGTGAAATAGAGACCAAAAATGTGGAACTGGAGAATAGTGTGGCAAAATTACTTTCGGAAAACGAACGTCTTTGTAATGAAATTAATCATGTTAAACAGGTTTTTAAAGAGCAGTTTGACTCAATTAAAAAGACACGTGTTCGTTCTAAAGAACAAAATGACTCTTTAATTGATAAAATGAACTTAAAATCTGCAGAGAATGAGGATTTAAAAGCTCAAATTCAAGATAAGGTTTTTGTGATAACGTCATTAAAAACGATTTATGAAAAATAAAAGGAAAAGAGATTGTCGATATTGCTTTACAAATACCATCTGCCAACACTATTGTTCCAGGAATGTTCAAGCTAGATTTAGAACCTTTGGCTCCTAGTTTATTGCAAAATAGGGAAGCTCACATAGATTACCTTAAGTACACTCAAGAACAAGCTGATATTCTTTGGGAAATAGTCGAGCAAGCTTGATGTGTGCTAAAACACACATCCTTTATACCCCATAAAACACTATTAATCAGACTAAAAATGCTAAAATATGGATAATTATCGTGCATATATGCTTGTTTGGTATTTTTATGTCTTGCAGGTAAAACGGATTGAAAACGGTGCAAAAACGGGTATTTACGGGTTCGTTTCAATCAAGAGTGCTTAATATCTAAGATCAAGACAAAGTCGTGAAAATTCCCCAAGCATGCCATTGGAAAGAGCGTGAGAAAACGAGTCTAACGGTGCCCTCGGATCTTATTAGACCAGCCCGTAACCCATTTAAATGGGTCGGGCCAACCCATTATTATCTTAACCCATTATTAAAGACAAAAGCCCATTTAAAGACCAACACAAAATAATAAAATCTGAATTTTAGTATGGGTGGTGTCAGCCCACGTCATGGGCACGTGAACAGAAATTAAATCAAAAGGGTTGCAAGTGCGGTTCCATTATTTTGGGGAGAGCGAGTAAGAAGTTTACACGTGGAAGAGCCTTTATTATAACATTTCAATTTTTGTAAAATGATCCAACAGACGAAAATTGTTGCGTAGAGTAGAAGCTGTGTATGAGGTCACGTGTCACATTATGAACGGCTGGATCCACTGCTCTTTGCATGCTATTCGAGGTTGCACATGCCGAGGCCAATGATTGGCCAATGATTTCACTAATTATTGGTAAAGAATTTCACTTTCACCCCCTCACTCCCTATAAAAACCCATTTGCTCCCCTCATTTTCACTCAGTTAGGAATTTAGTTTTTAGCTTTTCTCTAGTATTTAGTTTAGCTTATTTGTAATGTTTCAGCTTATTTAGTTTTCTGAGCTTATTGTAAAAGCTAATGTTAGCTTATTGAATGATGTAAGTGCTTATTGTTTATGAAATGAAACTTTGTTTTAGCTTATTATGTCTCTATTCTTCTCGTTAAGCTTAAACGTTTAATAAGCTACTTTCGTTGAGCATATTCTCTTAGCTTATTCTTTCAAAACTACTTAAAAACTTGTCAAATTTGATTCTATAAGCTTTAAAAAGCTTATTTGTTTTCATCTCATAGTTTTTAAGCATTTTCGTTTAAAATAAGCTAGGATCTAGCTTATTTTCATGTTTAAGCTTATTTAGTTTTATTAGAAGCTCATATTATCTGATTTAATAAGCTTCTAAATAGCTTATTCGTATTCATTTGATCTTATATTGTTTAGACAAGTTTTCATTAGCTTATTTGCTTATTCGTTTTGCGATTTGAGTAGTTTAAATGCTTTTAGCTTATGAAGATTCCATGTTGCTATTTCGTGTGCTTATTAGTGACAATTAATGCTTATTCGTGGTTTAGATCTCGTTTTAGCTTAAATTCGTGTTAGCTTATTATCGTGGTTTTGAGTTTTACTAGTTTTAAGTGCTTATTTCGTTATTAGAATTGTTTATCTAGTTGTAGTGCTTAGAAATTCTCGTTTGCTTATTTTTAGTGCTTATTTAATATAAGTCTCGTTTTTGATTTGCTAGTGCTTATTCAGTTGTAGCTTGTTTAATTCTATTTGCTTACTCGTTGCTTTTAGTTGTTTGTTTAAGTGAAATTGTGGCTTATTCTGTGAAGCTTATTGTTGTTTGAAAAGCTAGAGCTTATATAACTTGTTTAAACTGATTCTTAAAATTTCCACTAGATCTTCGTTTGGCTTATAGAATTCACTATTTGGGCCTTTATTTTGCTAGTAGAATACTCATTCAATTGGGCCTCGTTTGCAATTTAAACTTGGGCTTAGTTTGATTTAGACCTTGGGCTGTGTTTGGTTATTGATCTTGGGCCTTAGTCTGGATCTGTGGTTAACGATCGAATTTGGGCTTGCGTTTAAATCAGTTGGGCCAGCAAAGTGTTTAATTGGGATATAAATTGTATAACTTTGTTTCTATAACAATTTTATGTTTTTGTGTTGCTTTTGGTACCGGTTAACTCATGAGGCGTAGAGTTTAAGGATTTAATAAGCTAGATAGAATTTGATTATTTTCTTTAGATTATTAAATCGGGTGGTTATCGTTTATTTGCGGCTCTTCAATTCGGTTCCATTTTCTATCCTTTTTCAATTAATTAGTGTAACTTAGTTTAAAATGTTTAGCTTTACTTATTTGATCATTATGAGTAGCGAGTAGTTTGATTTTATGCTTGTTAAGTAAATTAGTGTTTAGTGAATTAAGTGTGGAATTTTAATAAGTGATTAGTGATTAATAATTTGCAAAAAAAATTATTTAGCTTAGTGTTTTATTTAGTCGAACGGGCAAAAGCCGTAAGATTAAGTACGCATTAAATTTGTAATTAATTTCTCGATAAAAAGTCATTTTCAATATTAAGCCAACGTTTTGAGGATTCGATTTATTAGACGGAAATTAGTTCATCATTAAGATCGAAAATTTCACACTTAAGAATCTAAACACTTTTACTTGACAAGCATATTTTTCTTTATATATCTTTCATCTTATTAGCTTCCTTGTTAATTAGTTTAATCTAGTTTTTCAATTTAATTAGTTTTAAAACAAAAGCAAAAATATTCGATATTCGAGCATCAAACAAAACGGTTACGTGGATTTCAAATTCATCTCTCGTTGGGACACGACATTCGGAGGATAAACTATTACTTTTTCTAAAGTAATTGTCATATCTAACGGGATACTCTTTATATTATTACTATTTGGTATTATATATATTATATCGAATCAGTTTTTGGCGTCGTTGCCGAGGAGAGGTGTACGATTTACAGGATGTGTTTGTAGTTAGTGCCTTGGAGATCCTTTCATCTTGAAAGTTTATTTTCGTATAAATATTGAAAAGCCAAAAATATTTTTTCTATTTTTCTATACTTATAAAAAATCCAAAAATATTTTTCTTTTTTATTTTCTTATATATATTATTAAAAATACCAAAAAAATATTTTTCTTTAATTTTTAAAAATAAAAATCCAAAAATATTTTTCTTTTATATATTTTATTTTCTTATTTCTTATTAGTGCATGAGCACTCGTTCTTCTTCTTCTAATCTTAACCCTCCCTAGCCACTCAGAATCTCTAAAAATATTTATGTTTCATTTCTCACTATAACACCCCCAAAATGCGATACGCATCGGAATATAACAATTGGGGTGCTACTTCATAATACATGCATACGAGTCCCGGTAAACGTTCAAATATACGTTTATAAAACACAATTTTATTTATTAGAAAGATCAGAGTTACATAGGTCCCAATACCATTATAGAAATTATTTATAAAAGTCACAACACGACTTGATTTCTAAAACACTTGTTTAATTAATAACACTACTTCACCGAGACACCGTCCTTGATATCCGCGTTCCGTCCCATCCAGTCATCAACAACAATTAACCTGAGATACATGCTTAAAAAGTCAACGAAACGTTGAGTGAATTCATAGAGTTTACAATTAACACATAGAACGCATATTTTGAGTTCCACAAAACGTATAACGTTGGCTCGTAAGTCAAGTTATAAAATTAGTGATTTCCAACTAAAGAGTCCATGTATCGAAACTTAACACAATCATCCCGTAGGACGAAGTCATGTCCGAGAAGTATGCCACTTCTCCTAATACTAACCACAAAATGTCCGTTACAGGGTGCTCACCGTCGGATTCAGACCCCGAACAGGGTTGTCAAACCTAATAGATCTATTTAATGCATCAGCGTTCACCAACACATGGTAACTAACGGTCACACAGCAAAAAGGCATATACTCAGTACTGAAGGAATCATATTCAAGTATCAAAACAGTTTGCGTTCAATTTCACAAAACAAGCAATATATATATTCAAACATGTGATGAGAAATCCACTTGCGCCTTAAATCCTAAAACCCCACGATATTAGGTTGCGATCGTTCTTTTA
>BQNB010211098.1:0-10223 GCA_026074375.1 Tanacetum coccineum
TTAATTACATGGGATAAATGATGCTATAAAATAGACGTTATTTGATGTCATCAAATATCCCCCCACTTGAATCCTACTTGTTACAAGTATCCTTTAGAAGTTTATAAAAATGTATCCCTAAAGATTTTTCCGTTTAAGCATTTATTCGATGTATTACAAGTACACAACCAAACACCTCACGAAATAGGAAGATAAAAACACTCAAATCACTCAACTAATCTATGTGGTAACATGTAACTAATTCGCTCAATTGCTCGGTCGTGACGAGTATTCTATCATAGGTTTGGCAAGGACACACATCTCCACCACTAGAGCTAAGAAGTAACAAGTTTATAAAGGTAAAATGGGTTTTTATTATAAGGCTTAGGGTTGATCATTCTGCAATCTTTCACCAAAAGTACCACACCAACAAAGCAGTCGAAGCACACATACATGGCCGTAATGATAGAATAGACATGTGTGTTCGATCACATCCTCATTCGAGTTTAACCAAGGGTTAGAATGAAGAATGATATAGGGTAGGGATCTTCTAACTTTCACTAATAGTAATAAACCAAGAAGGCAGCTGAGACATGCATACATGGCCGTAACGACGGAATAGACATACATGCTCGTACATATCCTCATTCGCGTAAAACCCATGGTTAATGATTAGGAAAGGGAATTAAATTGTTGTTAAATAAAAATTACAAAACAAATAGATTAAGTCCAAGATATAAGTTGCTAGACACTTTTTCTCGACCGTTACCATGATTAAGACACAACTATTTACAAACGTCTTGAGCATAGATCAAAAACAACAACCAAAGTTGGCGTTCCCGTAACGGTCAACTTCCCAATCATCCCATACTTTACATATTTTTACAAGACAATTGGAGATATTTACCACTTTATACAATACTCTACATTGTTTACTTTTAAGACGTATCAACGAATAATCGATCCTTCATATAATTCCTTCGGTCTAAGCTCTTGCGATTATCTACAAACTTTCCTTCTCTTTTTTGTTGCGATTTTTTTCACAATCATAATAACACCGGATAATTCCTTCGGTAATTCTTTATTCTTCGGACGTACCAATAATTGCGTTGGTAGTAAAAATACATGAGTTTTGACTACTTTATACATTCCCATTTGCAATGTGTAAATATCTTCCCAACCATACCAAAGATAGAAAATTGACACAAGACTCGGGAAATACATACTTTACACTTTAAGCAACTAGCAACTGATAAATGGACATAATCTAACAGGGTAGGCTAAGGTGTAAAGGTGTAACGAAACAGATAGTTGGTGTAATTCCTAAATGATTGGCTCTACGAGTTGTTCTAGGGGTATCTTACTCTTAAGATGAGAGTAAACAAAGGGTTTATACGATAATTTAACTAACCAGTGTAGTTAGTTAATAAAACAACATGTATAGGCTTTTTGGGTGTAATACTAAAAATTTACTAATTTAAACAAGTTATTCCATCTAAATCCATAGTACTCATTATTGTGGTCTCGAATAGATATACCAAGCCAAGTTCTAAAGTCTACAACATCACCGACACACTTATATTTTATGGAATTTAGGTAAACATTTGGAAACGGATAAGGTTAAATTCTCACAATATCTAATAAGGGTTGCAGGTTATGTATTAAGTAATTTCACAAAAGTATGCTTGAAATTTTTTTAAATTTGAGCACAGTTTAAGCATTTTATATTAGGACAAGTATACATTCTAATTCCCATCCCCCACTTGAATTATACAACGTCCTCATTGTATAGATAAAACATTAAAAAAGGGAATTAAAAAGAATTAGAATGAGAAACTCCCCTGATATTTTGCTCGGTATATTCTCCAAGTTAAGTTTATGAGCAAGGATGTGTGTTGTAAATGCGTCTGAATTCCAGCATGACTACAATCACACATAGGATTCCAGATGATTGATACTTCATCAACTTTGCCGATTTCTTTACAGCGAGGTCTAGTGCAAAATATAGGAAAAACATGTAAAATCCTTTCTCGGGTATCTACGGTTAATTAAATAAGCTAAATAGACTGTACAGGAAACCAATACGCTGTATCCATAAACTGGAATACGCCATATCGAGAAATCTTTAAAAAGTATCTAAATACGGGTCAGTCTGTTGAATTCTCCGTATCATGTGCATGAATACACCGTATTGACAGAACTGACAATAATGTTTAAAAGTGCATAAAAATAAAGGACTGATAACATCCGGACATTCAATACGCCGTATGGTATGGAACGGATACGCCGTATTGATGTCTGGGAAGACAGACTCGATAAAAATAAATAACAATCTGGGTTGTCTCCCGGGAAGCACTTTTCTTTCAGCTAGTCTTTAAGTTAGACTTTTTCCTTTCGGCTTCTTCATTCGGTTCTTGTTACCATCCATCCTTCATCCATTATGCGAAAGATTTAATGATATGCTCGCCATGCATCTTCGCTTGTACTCTTCAAATCTTCGTATTCATTTTCTTTAACAGCAACATACTCTTCGTCTTGTCCGAATGAATACTTGATCATCTCGAATCTTCTTATATTGCAAACCGGAAAATCATGAGTTTCATTACCACATAACTCATATCTTTCATTATCTTCATGTTCATTCTCATATTTCCATTCATTACGATCATCGTTGGTACTTTTAAAGTCATCCCAACTTTCCAACCTTCATTATTCGATTCAACATCTTCATTGATTAATCCTTCCATGATAACCTTATTTCTTAAAGCTTCTTCTTTCAGCTCGCTATCCTTCAAAGCATCATATCATTCTAAAGCTTGGTAACGGAGCGTGTTTCCTACTATGTAAGCTCCTGGTAAGTTTCCTCCATTAGAATATCCATCTTCTCTCTAACTACAGGTAGGCCACATTGAACATCTATTTTTATAATTAAAGGGCTTACAACAATGCACAACTGGAGTGGGTCAGTCCATACTCCAGTGTCAGTCCATGGTTTTTTGTGTACCCATGGCACGTTTTTGTTCCATTCATAAATCCAATCATCCTTGTATTCTTCATAAGTCTTGAATCCCACAATATCATTAGTAAGGACATTCGGGTCTATCTTGAGTAGGTAATTGAACTCTTTGAATTTTTCGCACATCGGTGTTTCATAATCGAACAAGTTTGTTTCAATCCTAAAAATTTCATCGATTTCTTGTTCATCATCCTGATTAGTTTCTTCAAGATTGAGAGTCTTTTTATTTGTTGGCTCAACTTCATCGCTTCCCAATTTTCAGTAATCCCACAACGCTCCTTTAGTGAATATATCTATCGTCATATAGTTCATAAACTTTGAGGCCAACCAATTTTCGAACTCCGGATTAGTAGGGTCCCACTTAATTATTGGGGTGTTAACTTTGCCAGTACGGGAAGGCGGGTAATATTTTCTAAAAAAATTAGCACTTAGATCGATCCAACAAGTAATTGATCCTTTAATTTCATCAAACCATCTCTATGCATCTCCAACCAATGAGATTGGGAAAATAACAACTCTAAGTATATCCTTATTTACATTCGGTAAATCAATTGGGTCAATAATTTTTAGAAAGTATTTGATATGCTCGACCGCGTCTACCCCATTAGTACCACTAAAGGTATTATTGTGCAAATCATCAAAGGAATTTTCCATTCAGCTCATAAGCATTCTTTTCATTAACCGTAATGCTTGTAATCCGTGAATAGTAATCTGCTTGGTCATTAGTCGCAAATCCTTTGATATTTGATTTCTTTTCTTTATCTGCCATTCTTTAGTTGACTAGCTCTGATAAGCACAATCTGTTACAAAGGTAAAAATATCAGCAGGATTTGTTTTGAAGAAAGATAAAAAAATTAGGCAAGGAAATCAAATAGAAGTCTCAGATTATGATTCTGTATCAGATGTTAAATACGCCATATTCAATGGAACTAGATACGCCGTATTAATCTTTTGAACGGATACGTTGTATTGGATAGAAAGTTAGATACGCCGTATCCAAGGGAAGTGGATACGCCGTATCGGGTTATCGACCAGAACAGTGTATTAGAGAAAACAATTAAACACGCAAACAATTAAACACACAAATATACAAGCAAATAAATAGAATATACAGAATTATACACTAATCTAAATTATACTAATCCTAAGGGTTAGATCTAATCTAATGTTAAGAACCAAAATAAATAAAAATCAAGATTAAATTCTCACTCCCCGGTAGCGGCGCCAAAAACTTGATGTGTCATTGTGTGGTGTTAATTTTATGATTTCAAGTTTTAACGGGCAGTGTACCCGATCGGTGGTAGTTTCGTGGTAAGTAGGGTGTCGATCACTAAGAGTGAGAAACAATCTTTCAATTTATTAATATTTTTGTTATCTAAACTAAGTTAATTCTATGTTAAACCTTTGCTAAACCTATGTTAATCCTAAATTTAACGGATAAGGGGGTTTTCAGCCTGAGACACTGGCACGGGTTTGGTGGTGACTAAAATCAACTTAAGACACTAAAACACACGCAAGCAAATTAACAGAAGATAAAAGAGCGGTCTAGCCAAATATAAGAAAATTATATTAACCATTATTAATCCAATCAGAACGTTGGTTTGTGTTGATCCATTTTGAACAGATTTTACTTAGCTTATTAAAGCTTAGTTGTGTTGGATAGATCCAAGACAACTATAATAGAAACTAAGATTATGAATACTACAAACTATGCGGAAACTAGTTTGTAATACTAAAAAGAACAATGAAACAATAAAACAAGATCTTGCTAAACTTTTAATATATTGAATACTATCAAAGTTACAGAATAACCTTGAAACTATGAATACTAACTATGAGAAAATGATTTCTAGATCTATATATCACTAACTATGCCTTAGGGTTTCTTTTATACACCAAGAAACCCTAATGGGCTTACAAAACGCGTCAAGTGATCAATGCATATCTATTCCTAATATATCTCATGCATATCACTTTAGCAGTACTAACTATTTATACCAACAGTACTAACTACATAACTAACCGTACTAACACTTTGTACTAGCAGTACTAACTATTACATTAGCAGTACTAATGACTTAAACTATTTCTTCTAATCTTCAGCAGCAGTAGTTTCTTCAATCATCAGTATTAACTTGAGACGCCTTTATTCCCAACAATCCCAACTTCATAAGACCCATGAAACCTCTTTTCAACCACTCGTTTATACTTTAGTTGATCAGAATTCTGGTACAACAACTTCAACAAAAAACTGCTAATCGTCGATATCCTTAGAACCAAAGCTTCTAGGATACATCTAGCGTTTCAATTAAATTTGATCCGTTGAAGATACACGTTAAATAAGTAAGCACTTCTTCCTGCTTATGTCTAAGTTGCAAACAGCCCCTAATCCGCTAAACACTTTCATTCAAGCACTCTAAATTGCTTATGTGTCATATATACTAATGGGGGTGTTTGGATTAGCCTATTTAGCTGGCTTATGAAGCTTATAGACTGGAAAATGCTAAAATTTCAATCAAGTCCAATTCGCTTATATGTTAAATAATTAGTTTTAAATAAGCGATCCTAAACTAATTATCATTTTTAATAAGCACTTATGTGAGAGAAACCCTTTCTTGAAACTACAAATAGATAAAAAGAATATCATACCATAAGGCACCTTCGTTTTGATTCCGTTGACCTAGTGGAATCACTATCATTAATGCGCGATATGATTTATATAGACATGTAAAAAGACATGATGAAAGTACTTTTAATTTTTGTGCAATATCCCTTCTAAGGTATTTCTTGTGGTTGAGCAGCAAGCATTACCTCAAGAGTCGCAGTCATCTGCAAAGACGACATTTCAATCGTCACCTAACGTATGTCAAAACTCTTACATTGACATGTTGTCGTACGCTTTCATGTAAATGTGGGGAAATAAAAGATGGTTTGTCTCATGTTTAGGTCACTTTGCAGATCTCTCACGCTTATCATAGCTTTCAAAAAAGATTGCAGTCCTTATAACAAACTAAACCTCATTCCAATGATCAACCCAAAGCAAAAATAAGGAATCGATCTTAATCAAAGCAAAATTTACAGCTAATGTTATATATACTCTCGCACATATAAATTAAAATGTTAATGTTAACATAGTAGCAATTTGAGAGAGGCTTGTCCCAGTTTACAAAACACCATGAGTACTGAAATGTGTTTTACTAAATTGTGATTAAAACTCTACAACCTACCATACAATTATCTCGAGCATCAAGGTCCACCAATAACTAATGGGAGCGGGTTTGGAACTTTTTTGGTTTTAGGTTTCTGCATTTGGGCTCAAACAAAACAATAATATTTTTAAAGACATGCTTTAGGACACAAAAAACACTTTTTTTACCAAACATAAAGCTTAAAACTATACCTTAACATTCATGTCTTCTACTACCGGCGCATTTGTCGCCAACTGTGCGTTTGAGCTTCTGAACAAAAGTAACAAATATATCAAAAAAACACTTTTATTTTACCAAACATTAAGCTTAAAACTATACCTTTACATTCATGTCTTATGCTACCGGTGCATTTGTCGCCAACTGTACCTTAGAGCTTATGAACAAAAATAACAAATACATCATCAAATACAACAATGAAATAAGTTTCCAAATCAAGAGAAGGGTGAACGACGAACCTAGTAATTGGCATATCCGCCTATATTAAGTGGCCTTGAAATATCCAAACGGGTCCGAGCAGCCACTACATTGTGATTGTGACCAAAGGATCGATGTTTATTCTTTCACCTTTTACAGAGAATCATATGGAATTAATAAATAGTTTAAAAAATTTGTCAAATTTACTACAAACAGGAACCCAAAATAAAAATAAGAAATCAATCTTAATCAAAGCAAAATACACATCTCCGCCTCTCATGAATACACCCAATAAACAGGAACCCATACGAACTACCAAAAAAATCAAAAATTTATAAAAAAACTAAAATTTATAAAAAAAAAAGTGAAATTAACAAAACCCTCAAATTATGACAAAACCCTAATTTAAAGAATCAATTTTTATATATGCATAGTTATAATTTGATACCTTTTTTGTGTTTATGGCTTTGTTTAGCGAAGCAATATACAGAATGCTGAGACTGATCTCATATTCTTCCTTATCGTGGTATCTGAATCTTATAACTGTTGCTTCAAAAGTTTGAGTTATGGATCAGAAGAAAGCTTTGAGATGGATGTTGATATAATGGGGCGGTGGAATAATTGTTCACATGCCCTAACAGTTGAATACTTTGCATTCTTGCTTCTTGTCGTAACTGGAGAATGCTTCACATCCCAAAAACTGAAAAGCATATCCAATTCGAGGGCAACTGCAGTTTTAAGTCTTAAACACGCCCTATTAAAATTAGGGGACTGAGTCTTATACCTGTAAACATTTATTGTCCTAAAACTGTTAGAAAACTTGAAGGACAAGCAGTTGTAGAGACTCGTGAATACCAAAACGCTTGCAGCTTCAATGATAGGACAAATTGAGAGGCTAATCTTGAAGACGAATGGTAAATGCTGGATCATTAACACATCAGCAAATTGAATGTGTTCAATGAGAGAGCAAATGAATAGGCTAATCATCAATACGAATGGTAAATGCTCAATCTTTAAGACAGCAAACTGAATGTATATAAACGGGATCTTTTATAATATAAGGATACATGTGAGATAGCAATAAAACATGAACATGTAACTTAATATGACTTTAAATCACATAATTATTTTGATTAAGTGCTTTCCTTTGGGCCAACACTAACTTCGACAATTAGGTAGTCATAAGTATAACCGTTCATTCACTTAACTGTTTTAACCAATAGCCTTCCTTTGGGCATGACAACTAGTTTTAACAATCAAGTAGTCACAAGACATGTTAAAATATATTACAAACATGTCAAATAATGTTCTTTACTAATTAAATCATTATGAAAGGAAAAACACCACAAAACTCATTGTTCAAAACTTATAAATAAGTTAGCAGTCATGCAGGGCCGTCTCGTGAATTTTTGGGGCCCTGTGCTAAAATTACGCTACTATGTTTCTTCAGCGTAGATATACTCAAAGCCATTAGTCTAGTGATAGGTGCTACGGGTATCATTCAAAACGTTGTGATTCAAGTGTAGTCGGAGACATGTATGAAATAGCGATATAGCGTTTGAAAAAAGTTACCTTACAAAAATAAAAACTTAAAAGAAAATTACATGGGTATTTCAAGGAAAGTTTAAAGCAAATGAAAGTGTTTTAAGCTGTAAAAGCTATAATCGCATATTTAGTATTGTATAAACCTTAACGTAGTTGATCATTCCTAGTTAAAATAACTAATAAGGGCTGAAACTGTTAAAGTTGTAAACTCCTTACACTTATTCAAAAATGAAATATATAGCTAAGGCAAAGTTGTAAAAGCTATAAACTTTAGAGGGCCAAAAGTGTAGATGGACCGAAATTGTCATCTTCCTTCCCCAATACAGATCTAAACGTTGCAGGCCTCTGTTTTTATCTTTCATCTTATTTTCTTCGAAAAATTCATATACAGATGCGTTTTCCACACACTCTTATCAATTTAACGCTAGAAATCAGATTATATCAGCCTTTAGGTCTAAAATCGTGGGGGGGCTTCAGAATCGGGGGCCCTGTGCCGTCAATCACCTTGCACGTGCTCAAATCCGGCCCTGCAGTCATGTAATGTTTCTTTCTAAAACATAATGTAGAATACTCTTGATTAAATTGTCCACAAATTATGACAATATTGAGATTCTTTGTTTTGAACAAAACATGATGGTCAAATATATTACATCCATAAAAAAACTCAGGCCAATTAATAAAATTTAATATTTTTTTTTTGAACGGCGATATTATTGCAAAAAACCACTAGCAAGAAGCTAGAATTACAAAGAAATAGTGTTGGGATTTTTTAACCAATCGTTCCAACCGAACAAATTGTTACCCCTATAACGACACCAAAGAAATGATTTACATTGTAACTCGTCAAAAAATAACACCTTCTTTGGAGTGGTATCTTTGAAAATCTTGTTGTTTCGGAACCACCAAAGGAGCCACCAAGAGATATAAAAAACACCTTCCAACATCTGCTTGTTCTTCTTAGGCAATCGCACGGAATCAATCCACTCAAGCCATTCGTCATAAGAGTCGCAATCTTCAAAGGGCACATTCCACCAGCAAGCAATAAGTTTAGATACATCACGAGCCATTCGACACGAGAAAAATAAATGACCCGAGGTTTCCACGCCCACTTCACAGTTAACACATATGATCGAATCTATGAGAATTCCACGACGGGAAATATTAAACCTTGTAGGCAGCGAGCTTGTCATAACTTTCCATGCGTGCACGTTA
Source organism: Tanacetum coccineum (assembly GCA_026074375.1). Taxonomy (NCBI): domain Eukaryota; kingdom Viridiplantae; phylum Streptophyta; class Magnoliopsida; order Asterales; family Asteraceae; genus Tanacetum; species Tanacetum coccineum. The sequence continues at coordinate 9,376 of BQNB010211098.1, forward strand.
ACCTTGATAGGAACAGATTTGTTCCATCTTGTAATGTAATCCGAGCTTGGTAACGTCTTGTCATCAATTAGTTTCCTAATTGACGCCACAGAAAATTCCCCTGACTTCTCCAACTTCCAAGTCCACCTATCTTTAGATGAATCTAAAGTAACCAGCTTAACAAGATTATCGATTTTCTGAAATTGCTCTTGTTCGATACCACCTCTCGGTTGTCTTCTAAATGATTGAGATAAATCGACCTGCCTTAGTTTCGCTGCGACTGTGACATTTTTACACGACTCTAGAGCGTAAACACGAGGGTATCTATCTTTAAGCACACCGTCTTCGCACCAGTTATCATACCAGAACTTAGAAGACTCTCCGTCCCCCAATTTGATGTGCATATATTGCATTACATTAATTCCATGCTTAGACAACGATTCCATTTCTCTAATGATACTCGTCCAGCAAGATTTATAACCCTTCCTCAAAGTTGTCCCGATTAGACCATTGCTGCCGTGAATAGCCTTGATCGTACGGGCCCAGAGAGAATTACCTTGTGAAAAAAATCGCCAGATCCACTTAACGAGTAAACCCCTGTTAATCGCATATAAACTTGAAACGCCAAGCCCACCGGTTTCTTTAGACTTAAGAACATGTTTCCAGTTAACCCAACTGGCTTTATTGCCATTTTGCTCATGACCATTGAAGAATTTTCTGCGGATTCCCTCAAGATCACGTAGAACACACATTGGGACTTTGAAAATGGAAAAATTAAATAAAGGAAGAGATCCAAGTACCGATTTAGCGAGTGTCAACCTGCCACCAATGGACAGCATTTGCATCTTCCATTTCGAAAGACGATTCTT
>BQNB010211099.1:0-10223 GCA_026074375.1 Tanacetum coccineum
ACAAGTCTAAGGAACAAAGCTCAAGGATCACTACAAGATGTACAATGAAGTCAATGAATGAAGAATCAAAGTCTACGAGCGAGAGTCAAAGATCAACTCATGGAATGCTATTATTCAAATTGTATTTTATGGGGTGACCTCCCTTAGGGGGAGATTGTTAGGATTATGAAAAAGACTCGGTCACCCCCGTGTATCGTTTAGTATAGCATAACTCGTAGTTAGAAAGTAAGCGTATGGCTTTCGGTATTGGGCCGGGTCTTTTACCCAAGTGTAAGCCCATACCCAAGCCCATAAAGCTCACAAACACTTGTATATAAACCCTTTTCCAGCCATGGGAAGGGGTTGGTTGTTCTTTTTATCACATTACATGCTATTTCATTTTCTCTTACTAGAAACCTCACATTCTCTCTTTAGATAATTAGCCAACCCAATCATCCATGCTTGTGTTATGATATCCAATATACTACACCTATCAACAAGACAACATGAAATATCTGGTCTCGGTTGCTTGTAGTCTCTGGAAGTGGTCTCAGCTTGTGTTTACGGCTTTCCTCGCTCTCCCCGATGTCTCGGTTGTACATGTACACTCTTAATTAATCAATTTACAAAAAACGACAACATAAACTTTCCCTGACGACATGTCCCCGGGATACAAAAGACTGCTAAAAAAACTTAATACAAGTTACCTTAGTTTATTGATAGCTTATTCCAAAATACTCCAATTATAAGCTTATAGCTTATTCCACAGCTTATTCCAAAAGACTCTAATCCACAGGTGCTAATTTCACAGCTTATTCCAAACAGCTTATTAAAAAAACCACTTATTAGTATTAGTGGGCTTCTTTTTCTCAGGTTAGCTTATTATAAAAATAAAAAAATCTAAAAAATCTAAAATCATACCCTTTAGAGCTAAAAGTGCTTGTGTGTTTAGAGGGTTAGAAAAAGAAGAGAAGAATTATCATTTAGAGGGTTAAGAAAAAAAGAATCATCATTTAGAAGGAGGAGGAGAAGGGCATATAATTTTAGCTTATTGAATTAATAGTGCTCGCGTGCAAGTCTGGTGATAGTGGTGGTGAGCTGTGGTGAGAGGTAGTGGTGGTGGTTGTGGTGGTGAGCTGTGGTGATGGTGGTGAGCTCTGGTGGTGGTGAGCTGTGGTGGTGCTACGCAAATCGATCGTCGGTGAGGTGTGGTGGTGTTTGTTTGCGTTTTTTTCCCTAAGTGTTTAACCCAGATCTACTTTTGGTGCTTTATTAAATCTCCGGCGCCATTCCCCGGCGACATGTCGCCGAGGATACTTATAAATTTTGTCGTTTAGCTAAATGGCGGGACAATGGAAATTTTGGTGGGACGTGTCGTCGGGGATAGTTTTTTAACTAAATATTTTTTTCTTTTTTATATAATTATATATTTGATAAATAATAATTATATAAATATTAATAAAAAACATTCCAGTTTCTCAGTTCGTTCTAATCTGGTCGGTTCGGTTTCTCGGTTCGTTTCGGTCTGGTCTGTCCGGTCCGATCAGATCGGTTCGATCCGGTCCGATCCGATCGGTTCGGTTTCCCAGTTCGGATGAGTCGAGATGCTATCATTGTACATTAGATGTTCAACGGACGAGTCGAGATGCTATCGTTGTACATTAGATGTTTAATGCATGAGTCGATATGTTATCGTTGTACATTAGATGTTTAACGGAGGAGTCGATATGCTATCTTTGTACATTAGATGTTCAACGGATGAGTCGAGATGCTATCATTGTACATTAGGTGTTCAAAGGATGAGTAGATATGTTATCGTTATACATTAGATGTTCAACGTATGAGTCGATATGTTATCGTTGTACATTAGATGTTCAACGGAGGAGTCAAGATGCTATCGTTGTAAATTAGATGTACAATGGATGAGTCGATATGCTATCTTTGTACATTAGATGTTCAACGGATGAGTCGAGATGCTATCATTATACATTAGATGTTCAACGAATGAGTCGATATGCTATCGTTATACATTAGATGTTTAACGGATGAGTTGATAAGTTATTGTTGTACATTAGATGTTCAACGGATGAGTCGATATGTTATCGTTGTACATTAGATGTTCAACGGATGAGTCGATATGTTATCGTTGTACATTAGATGTTCAACGAAGGAGTCGAGATGCTATCGTTGTACATTAGATTTTCAACGAATGAGTCGATATGCTATCTTTGTACATTAGATGTTTAATGGAGGAGTCGAGATGCTATCGTTGTACATTAGATGTTTAACGGATGAGTCTATTTGTTATCGTTGTACATTAGATGTTCAACGAAGGAGACGAGATGCTATCGTTGTACATTAGATGTTCAACGGACGAGTCGATATGCTATCTTTGTATATTAGATGTTCAACGGATGAGCCAAAAACTCCCGCCAAAAACTCCTGCCAAAAAACCCCGCCAAAAAATCCCGCTAAATACTCCCGCCAAGCACCCTTTTTACCATAAAAGTAGGTATTATCCTCACAACCACCAACGTATCACACACATTCTTACCATCACAACCACCAACCGATCACACTATTATTATGGTGTTGATGGTGCCATATGAAGCTTTTGCGTGTCGTTGTGGAGTCGAAGATGTAGTTTTGCGAGAATCGTATAAACCTAAAACCCGTGGTAAACTATACTATGCATGTCCACGATCCAAGGTGAACAATCACATGTTTTTTATTTGTGTAATATACAAATAATCTGGTTAGTTGTTAAAAATTGATTTCTTTACTCTTTAACAGCCTCGGTAAAATTACTTTGGATGTGAATTTTTTTATGGAAAGAGGAACGAGTCCGTCTACTAATCAGTTCTCCTGGAGCTTCATCGACTCCAAGTTATTTTCTAGGACCTTCAAACCTCCAAGCTATTCTCCAGGACCATCAACACCTCAAAGCTATTATTCGGACCTTCAAGAAATGCAGAGTGCTCAAACTGCAAGCACTTGCTTGGAAAGATAACGTTACTCGAGGCAACAGTGGGAATGTATATGCATCCGGAACAACACACAGTTAATTCAGCTGCACTACTTCATGAAGTTTACAATGACATGGGAAAACTTCGTTTGGAGTAGTTTGTCATTTGGAATGTAATTCGTATGCTTCCTTGTTTAAACTTTTATGGCTTTTCTAATGTAATTCGTATGTTTTATTGTTTAAACTTTTATCGACTTTTGTAATGTAATTCGTATGTTTTATTGTAAGTCGCGTATGATTATCGGTCTAAGGCCTCGTTTGTGTTTCTACAAGTGGTATGTATAATATTTATTGTTTTATTGTAAGTCGCGTATAAAATTTTATTAACGAACCGCATACCGGACTGAACCGAAAAACGTACCGAACCGAGAAAACGTAGTGCTTTTTTTTCATTTAATAATTATATATAAAAATATATAATTATAAATAATAAATTGTTTTTTTATTTATAAAATATATAATATAACTACTTAATTAACTACTTAATTTAGTCAAATCTAGTCAACAACGTATCCCTGGCGACATGTCGCCGGAGAAACGTTTGGCCACGTCACCCCCAAAGATCATTAAGACTAATCACTTGGTTTAAACATAGTCAAACGTGGTCAAATTTTCCCCGGCGACACGTTGTCAGGGAAACGTGAGCGGGAAATGTTGCCGCCAAGATTTTCGGTGACTTTTTTGGTCAAACTTTAACCAAAGTATCCCCGGCGACATGTCGCCGGGGAAAAGCTATTCCAACTTTGACTAAAAAGTCTTGCAGAATTAGTGCCACGTAGGATGACTTTTTATCGTTTAGTGATGTTTCCCCGATGACTTATGTCGCCGGGGATAATCTCGTCGCCCGTTCTCTCTTTTCTTGTAGTATATGCCTAACAAGATCAGACAGATAAAGAGCACAAAAGCATAAAAGAAGACCCGATTGAGGAATTAGACAAACACATAGCAGAACAAAAGAGAACTAAAACAAGTTGGTCATGTCGAAATGAAATATATAATCACTCGATACTTAATCGAATTTATCAAAATTGTACATCATTATCACCATTAGCTAAACATATTAGCTAACAATAATTCATTACAACCATATTAATAGACGAGAGAGTAATACTAACATGTGGTTTTCGTAAATTACTAGTTTTTCATACTTGTTTTAATAATCATGCACGCACGGGGCTTAGATATTATGTTTTTCTAAAATATATGTATAATTTTTATTTTTTTCTGTTTTATAAGTTATATTATAGAGGATTTTCAAAATAGGTTCATTAAATCTTTTATATATTATATAAACTTGAGGATAATTAGTAATTTCTTTTAACCAACTAAGCTTAGCTCAGTTGGTCACCTAAGGTCTCCTAAGGAGCTTTGGGGGAGGTTTTACCCTCCTAGGCAAGGTCTCAAGTTCGAGTCTTGTCTAGGGCGATAGGGATTTCCTTCACGCGTGCGTAAAGGGAAGGGTGCCATTGCCTTCTGGGCTGGACCCAACCTGGTTGTGTGGGCTCGCTACGCCTTCTGGGCTAGGGACCATGTAGCCACAATTGCCGTTCCAAAAAAAAATTAGTGTTTTTTTTCTTTTTATTTGCTTGTTTTCTGACTCGACATTGTGTGCCGACTATTCTCAGCCAAACTACCTTTTAGGTAGCCTATAGTCGAGGCCACAAGGGGGTTATTTTTCTCCTCGTTATATTCGAACCATTGACCTCCACTTTGGATGGCTGGTATTCTTACTATTGTGTATGCATTTGACATTCTATATGTTTTATGATTATAGTTGCATGAGTGTGTTAGCTATACTTAGGATTCATGGTCATACTTTGTGTTAAAACATATAAAATTTTAGCTTCACATTCGAATTTAAAAACATCAAGTTGAGTTATCAAAAGTTCATAAGATCGTCAATATTATAGAGTATAGAAAACTAAAGAACTCAAATAAGTATTATATTTCGTGCATACAATATGTTTTGGTCAAACAAAAATTTACATATTGTATCTTCAATACATATACAAATGTAAAAATAGTTTTACCTATTTTTTCGTCACCAACACATCTTTAAGATATAAAAGTAGCCCAAGATAGTTGTATATGATTTATACACATGTTAATGAAATAAAGGCTTTTTCAAAAATTTAACTGTTAAAATTTTAGTACATACTAAACCAAAAGAAAAGAAAATGCAATTCTTCCGAACCTATCAATGAATAGCTAGAAAACCCTTTTTTATTTACGATAATTTATATGCTTCGGTGTTTTTCTATTTGGTTGTACAGCAAGATTTGAGACTGACAATGAAAAATTCACCAAAAAGTCTCCGAGTAGATTTGTTATAAGATTAGATAATGTTAAATCTTTGTTCAGAAGTAAGAAATTGGTTATATTTAATTTGTTATTTTAGAGTATAAAGTCTATAGTTATAAAGTTTAAAGGGTTATTTGGTTATTTTCTGAATAGAAAACAAAACTTGTAAATTTTTAAATTTACACTTAACTTCATATAATTTATTTAAAATTAAACCACTAAAGTTTTATTAATTACTTCATCTTTTTTCAAGTTTTTGTTTTCACAAATTGACACATATTTTTATGTGTTTTTTTTTCTCAATTAGATTTCTCCACCAAAATTTTTTAATTTTGACTAAATTGATTCAATTTTGACTTTTTATTGACCAATCATATCGCACGATTTTGCCTATGTGGCAAAATCAAGCGTTCTGATTGGTCCAATTTCTTTTCTCATAAGATTTAATTTGATAGAAAACTCTGAAATACTCCGAAATGATGTAATTCTTTTATTATTTAAAAGATTTTGTTCTAAATAATTACATTTGTTATATCAGTATGTACTCCATAATGGAAAGTGATCCAAGTGAAAATCTTAGTAAGTAAAGGGGCCTAACTTGCAAAACTAAAAAAATGTATTGCCATGCATTTACGTAATCCGTACGTATTCGTATTTGACTTCTGCGGTAACGGAGTTTATCTAACAAGACGATAGCCTATATATACAAGAACCAATAATTTGTTATAAATTAAACCTAAATATCGAACCAGAGAGAGTTAAGATTTTTAGTTTTCGAGACCAGGGATTATATTCGCAGGTAATGTTTTAGAAGCTATCAAGAGTAGTGTCGAATAAAAAGATTTCAAATTTGAGTTTTCATACGTTTTACAAGTCTTTGTGGATTATCCAACGTACAAACTTGCATAAAAAAGCTATAAGATTCATTAATCTTTGGTAGAGCGGCCAGCATTAAACAATGTTAAGCTTTTATATGCTCTTATAACTCAAGAAGAAGAGAAAGCACCAAACACCAAAAAGAAGCATGTCACTTCATATACGTAACTTATTAAGAATCATATTAACGAGAGTGTAAGATTTCTGATAGGAATGTATAATATGTACCAATATTGTGATAAGTGTTATTAAGGATATAATTGTAATGGAGGAGGACCTATTTTTCTTTCCTCCTAATCACACTATTATATAGATTTTAATAGGTATAGTCGGTCCGTTAACAACAATTTTCTACAAAAATTTGATGTGATGGATCATGTTCCAATGTGAGTCAAAGTGCGGGTGTTATGTATTAGTCGTTACATCAGCAAGAGTGTAGGGTGGTTAACTGTTACTCCTAGTCAAGTGGAGTCGAGTCGGTGTTTGCATGCCTTGCATGGCAAGCTGCTTGTCCCGGCTTTCATGTTTGCGGTCCACTTTGAGTCCTATATGGACTTGTTTTCTCCCGTTCATTCTCTATATATAAATACAGATGAGGGAGGGATTTAGTACGTTATTCTTTCAATACTAATCCAGTTAAGGTTATATCATGTTGCACGTTTTCTTTACTTTCTGTCGAATTTATCAAGTGCTGGTGTGTGTGTCTTCTTCATTATTCGTAGCACACCGCTATAGATTTCCAGGTTGTCGGTCAACTAATCCAACAGCGGATTAATGAAACGTTTTGTTAACATATTCGGTGAAGTGAGCTTATTAACATGTTATTATTTATTTTTCAGACCCTTCCAAGAGGAAGAATGTATTATTGTCCAAGTTTTATTCCCAATGTATACAAGAGGCATGACGTACTCATTGAAGGGTTGGTTTCTGCACTTTGTGATGCACCATTTTACCAACATAAGAAGGTAATTAGTTTTTCATCTCTTGCTTGTTACTGTTCTAAGGGTTATTTAATTATATTAAATATCAAATTATTGTTCTCTTTTCTATGGTTCAGATGTTGGGTGAGATTTTGTACCAATTAGTGGATCAGCTGGAGCATGAGCATGCGGCTAAGGTGACGGGGTTGATTCTGGAGATGGACACCACGGAGGTGTTGCACTTGCTTGAGTCACCAACTGACTTGAGGTTGATGGTTGCGGAAACTATGGATGTTCTTAGGGGTGTTTTACATGATGCTGCTAAAGAGCCGATGCCTATTAAAGATTTGGCATCTGCCCTTGTTAATACACCAACTTACCGACGTAGAATGGTATGTATATCAACAACCATCAAGTTCTTAGTTTTTACTTATATAAAAAGGTCTTTTTTAGCTGCTTATCTTTTCTACTTAATTATGTCTCTACTTTAATTAAATGCAATCAAGTAACTTATAAATAAGCACTTAACAAATAGTGTTCAGATTTCGTTATGTTTTTTTTAAACATGAACATTGTTATAACTACAAAGTATCAAGTCAAGCCTTGTAGGTTAAATAATCTTATAAAAGTAAAATTTCATTTTACCACAAATAGCCATTTCGAAATAAGCAGGTCTCAAAGAGCTCATTTTACCCTAAAATAAGCATATAAGCAAATTAATAGTAATCCCAAATAGTCTTCAAACCTTTGCTTAGATACTTATTAGATTATTAATGACAGTTATTTTGTATAATTTTAGATATTGGGTGAGAATCTGTACCCATTGGTAAACAAGCTGGAACACAAGCATGCATATAAAGTGACAGAGATGATTTTGGAGTTGGACACAGCCGAGGTTTTATACTTGTTGGAGTCACCAAATGAGTTGAAGTTAGTGGTTGATGAGGCAATGGATGTTCTAAGGAATGCTTTTGTCTCCGCACTTGTTAACGCACCCCGTTATGAACACAAAATGGTATGTATATCTCCAACCTTCTGTTTCTTTTCTTTTACTAGTTTAGACGCTATTTGGATTCTTATGCTTCTAAGCATTAGAAACAATTTCAAATTAATTACTTCAACAAGATATTATAAGTTCGATATGACGGAAACAAATTACTTTGAATTTCATCATTAACTAACACTTTCAAACTAGTCAAACGTATTTTACCTCCAAATAGGCATATAAGAAAAAATGAAGATCTTAAACGGCCTTTAAACATTTTTATAGATTGCTATAATGTTCATGAAATGTGATGCTTATATCGCATGTTGCAGATTTTGGCTGAAAATATATACTCGTTGGTGGATCAGATGGAGCACACACATGTAGATAAGGTGACCAAAATGATTTTGGAATTGGACACGGCTGAGGTGTTATACTTGTTGGAGTCACCGGATAGCTTGAAGTTGGCAGTTGAAGAGGCGATCAATTATGTGAAGATCGAGCAGATATAAATTAAGATGGCATGTGTGGTTGGTGGATCAAAGCTCATGTACTGTTTAAATATTTTGTGTAATCGGAAAGGGGTGTTTGGTACTGTGAATGCCAAGAATGAAATGGTTTCGAGCAAACTGTGTTTATATGCATTTGGGGTACGATCATTGAATTCTTATTAAAATTGGTTGGTATTAAACATATAAGTAAAAGGATGTGTGGAACCAAATGTGAATGTGTAACTTGCTTATATAGGTTGATGCACAAAGTTTTGGGTAATGTTGCGAGGGCCATGGTTTATTTTTTGCCTTTTTGGCTTAGTTTAACATCACTACCATTAGTATGGTTAAAGACAAGTGACGGAACCAACTTCTAATGGGAGGCCTGAAAATATGGTTAAAGACACAAACGACATGCTTCATATGGTTCAAGAATCAACATTACAAGATGCTGAGAAACGTGTGTCTTTTGCTACTGTTGTTGTTACTGAAAACACGCATAAGAAGGTTAACTTCAGGAAGGTTGAGGAAGACGTAGCAAGTAATGTCGATTACGAATCTACGATACCTATGTCTTCTGTTGTGAAGGTGAATGAGAGATTAAGCAACACGATATATGGTTACTTCATTGGAAAAAGAGTTGTGTTTCCCGTCGTAGAGAACTATGTGTATAACGCGAGGGGGAAATTTGGCATACAAAAGGTGATGATGTACGCAAAAGGTTTCTACTTTTTTAAATTTTCTTCTACGAAAGGGGTAGACGATATTCTTGAAAACGGACCCTGGATGATTCGACAAGTGCCCATTATTCTTAACACATGGTCTCCCTCAACTAGTCTTACTAAAGAAAACCATTCTAGTGTGCCCATTTTGGTTAAGATGCATGATGTTGCCATGGCTGCATTTACGGATGACGGGTTAAGTTTCATAGCATCCAAGACTAGGAACCCGCTAATGTTAGACTCGTACACGAGTACGATGTGTAATGAATCATGGGGCCGAAGTAGCTATGCCTGCGCTATGATAGAAGTTCATGCTAATGTAGAGCTAAAGGAATCAATTCTGGTGGCTATTCCAAAGCTTGAGGGGAATGGGTATACATGCGAAACTGTTACAGGAGAGTACGAATGGAAGCCACCAAGGTGTTCAACATGCAAGATTTTTGGTCATATGCTGGATCAATGCCCTCATCCTGTAAAGGAGATGCCTATCAAGAAGGTGGAAGGTGAGATGGACGGGTTTCAACTAGTTAAGGATCGTAACGCGGGAAGGAAGACCACTCATAAGAGTTATGGGGTCAAAACTAAGAAGAATTTGGTTTAATATAGACCAAGTTTCGAAGCTAATAGAAGTAGTTTTCTCCCTAGACAAAATGGCTAGTCGTTCTAAGCAACAAGGCAAGCAACCCATTATTACAGCTAACTCGTTTTCTGCTTTGGTTGATGAGGACATAAATGAAGCTAATATAGAAGATTGGAAGACAGTAGGTTTAAGTAAATATGTGGATTTGGAATCAAAGAAGAAAGATTTAAGACAGTAGGTTTAAGTAAACAGTAGGTTTAAGTAAACAGTGGACCTAGACTCTGATGATGACGTTGAGAATTGTTACGATGAAACAGCGGGTTTTATGGAAAATGATATGATGG
>BQNB010211100.1:0-10223 GCA_026074375.1 Tanacetum coccineum
TTGTGATGAGAACTTCTGCAATGGTCTCATCATCACCAAATATTGTTGGAGTAGGTGTTGAAGTAGTTGTTGGAGCTGTTTGAGTAGCATTTTTCCCTTCATTTTGATCAGCAGTACCTTCACCTTGTCTATCGGTACTAACTTTTGTACTGTCGGTGCCTCCATCTTGCTTGTCAGTACCTTTATTTCTCTTGTCGGTACCTTCATTTAGCTTGACAGTACTAACAAGAGCTTCAGTACTTACTTCCTTATCTATACTTTCCTTCTCTTCTACCACCACAGAGCTTGTCCTCCCCTCATCTTGATCATCCTCAGTCTCCACGTAGTCCAATGTATCATCCACATCCACAAAATCATCAATATCTTTAAAATTTGGATCTTTATGCACAGATGGTTCACCTTTTAAAGATTTGACAGATTTCCTCCCCTGTTTATATACATACCCCTTTTGTACCCCCTTTTTCTTTAGAGAAGTCTTCCTTGCCAATCTTGTCTTCAGTGCAACACTCTTCATCCAAGCTTTGTGATGTGTGATAACAGGTTTGGCTTTCTTCTTAAGCTTCTTGATTTGTGCCTTCAAGAGTTCAATTTCTTTGGTTTGATCTGTGACCTGTCTACATAAGGACACATAAAAGTCATATACACTTTGGAGTGTCAGACCATCCTCATTCCCTGATAGGGATGTATCATTGGATGACTGGCCTCCATGATTCCCACCAGAACCCTCTGGATTAGAATCAGGAATAGCTATAAAAGGAGAAGGTCTAGGAGAAGCGTCGGTCTATGTCTGAGGTTGGTCTTCACATTGGGTTGAGGAGAGCGGTAATGTTGGGAATCAAAATGGTCTTTCTCTTGAAGCTTTCACCCTCATCCTCTGTCTGTTGAACCACATAGAATCAAATAAAGGTGTAACCTTTCCCTGAAAAGTTATAAACCCTTTTTAACCATAAATGTCAAGACCTTTTTAGTTAGGGTTGGGACTAGAAAGTGGTCCAAGGGGACAGGTACATCTTTTAACTGATTGCTCAAAAAGATTTGTAAAAATCTTGGATACATTACAAACTTCTTAGTTGCATCCAAGTGTCGTATCATGCCACCAAAAATTAATTTTGAAAAATTGTATTTCTGATTAGTGGCTAAACAAATTACTGATGTGGCAATATTAGTGGGAATTTGATCCCAAGAGGTGCTTTTAGAACTAATGCAATGATTCATGGTATGAAAAAGAAATTTCCATTAGGGTGAAAAGAGGGCTTTGTTAAAAGTTAAGGTATTCAGGTCTCCCTCATACCCCATTAGCTGAATATTATCAAATATAGCCTGATTATTCAAAGAATCTATCCCATCAGCATCATCAAAAAGAAGATCACTTCTTATTGATGCCTTTGAGATAGTCACAGGCTTGCCAGCAACTGTGTCATCTATATAACTAATGTTGTTGAATGTTCATGACTTGAGCATCCGTCCCACACTAACTGTTCAACAAACAAAGTTGAGAATATGGGACTTACAGTGAGTGCATAATAAATTGAACTGCGTGTGAGAAAGTCCATAATCTGATGAAACTTTGTATTCCCATTCGTATTTTCCAAATAAGCCACCATATTGTACTTAGAATAGAATTCCAAACTAGCCATCATTTATTTGATTTTGGTAATCGTTGGTGATGAATAATTAGGGTTTGTCAATTGAAATCGATTAAGAGAGCAAAGAAGGATCAATTGGTAATATGAGAGGGTATTTTTTATAGTATAGCATCCCCGAATGCGAAGAAACCCGCCAAAAAATACACTCTTAGAACCCTACCCGGTATTTTCTCTAACGGTTTTATAGCGGTACAAACTTTGCCTGTCGGTACTAACTTTAAGCCTGTCGGTACTAACTTTTGTTAACGAAAAATCGAACAAGTTTGACAACAAAAACTCTGCAGTACCATCCACATCTCTCTCTAATGACTCTCTAGAACCCAAATAACTGAATGAGATTCATCACCATGGTTAAAATACCTCTGCTTAAAATATTTCATACAAACTGTACAACAAATCATCTTGCCTCCCCTATATTGTAGCTACAGATTCAATAATCCAATGCTAACCACCAAAAAGTTAAATCTTGTGACATCAAATCCTTTGGTGAGAAGGTCTGCAACATTATGATCAGTGTGAATCTTGATAACTTCTATCAGTCTTTTCTCATAGCAATCTCTTATAAAATGAAATCGAATCTCAATATGCTTGGTCCTTGAATGAGCAATAGGATTCTTGATAACACTTATAGTGCTCTCATTATCAATATGGATTTTGGTGTTCATGAAATTAAAACCATAATCCATCATTTGATTCTGTATCTATAATACTTGCCCACAACAGTTAGCAGCTGCAACATATTCTGCCTTAGTAGTAGAATTTGCCACAGTAGTTTGCTTCTTGCATTGCCAAGATATCAATCTTCTACCAAGAAATTGACATCCACCTGTTGTTGATTTTCTGTCAAGGCTGGCTCCTCCATAATCACTATTTGAGATGATTCAATTAAAAAGGTGAATCCCAAGGATACCATATAAACCTATTGTGAAGTTTGAGGTACCTAAAAACCGTTTTACTGCATTTAAAGTGAGGCTTTTGGTGAGTAACCTGAAATCTAGCACAAAAGGCACAAACAGCAAACATGATGTCTGGCCTTGAGGCAACAAATACATTTAGAGAGAGCCAATCAAATAGCCTTAGACATTAAATGTACATCTACACCAATCATTTATCCTTGACCAGTGGTTTTAACTCAATAGGAGTAGGTATCTGTTCTGATAAGACAAAAAAAAAACTACTTTAAGATTGTCAAGTACATACTTATCCTACTAATAAAGACTCCATAGGTTATTGCTTTACTTGAAGTGCCAAAAAGAAAGTGAGTTTCACCCATAGGCGCTCATTTGAATCTTTGTTAACATACAGTCTCAAACTCAGTACACATGCCATCCTGTAGAACCAAAAATAATGTCATACCACATACAACTTATTGGAAACTAACATATGTCACTCTTTTTCTTCTTGATAAAATAATGTTTTGTTCTAGGGTATTCCTCTTCTGAAACCATTTTCCATCAGATTAGAAGAAAGTGTCTCATACCAAGCTCTAAGAGCTTGATGTAAACCATAAAGACCATAGGATTTGACTTGTCTTTACCAAAAGCCGTTTGCTTTTGGACTAGCCAATGCTTCATTATCATAACATGGTGCATTGATAACCATATAGTTTTTAGCAAACTATCAGCTATCAACAAGATTTTGATTAGATCCTTACCAGGACTGTTTTGATCCTGGACTAACCTATTCTTTTACTGTGAAACAAGGTGAATTGTAAACCCTACAATTTTTGGTAAATTGTTAACCATAAATAGATTTGAGAAGTCTTTACCACAAGCCGTTTGCTTATGGACTAGCCAGTTCTTATGCCTGTTAAGCATGGTGAACTGATGACTATTTGTTGTGTGGTGGTTAGCCAACACCCAAACCCTTCTCATTTCCATTCTCAACATTACTCCTCATTAAGTTGTTGCTTAATGAATCTTACCAATTGTAGTGCAGCAGTACTTTCCTCTTTAACCTTCAATCCCAAATCAAGCATTCTTTGCAACAATTCCTTGGAGAGATGGTACATTCTTTTAACTAGCATGTAGATGACTTGGTCCCCATCCTTAAGCTCTAGTAGCAAACTCCACAAGCTTTTTATAGTCCTCCCATCTGACAATCCTCCCTATTCAAGTTGTGATTGTTCCAGAAATCACCTTGATCATTTTCTTCTATTGAGGATTCCATCATAATCTTCAAGTCTCCCTAAAGAATCAACTCAATATCTTCTGGTGTGATTTCTGAGTACTGCTTCATCACCAAGTCATATAAATGAAACAAATCATGTCTATCAAAAATGTGTAGTACCTCCATTAGATAGTTAAATGCCTTGAAGTGCCCATTAACTCTGTAGACAACAAGGTAATTCCCATCTGGTGATGAAACCTTGTGCAACCTAGCAATAAACGATTTTGTCTCCATAATTTCACTATCTATGGTACTATCAAATGTAATAATCCTCAGACATTTTCTGTGTTCATCATCACTATCATCATCTGGCTGTGGTCTTGGCCTTTTCCTAGCAATCATCTTCACATGACCACTCTTTCGTTTCATGATAAACATTGTTTTGTCTATGGTACCTCTTTTGAAACCATTTTCCATCAAAAAAGAAGAAAGTGTCTCAAACCAAGCTTTAGGAGCTTGATGTAGACCATAAAGAGCTTTGATCACCTTATAGACTTTGTTTGGATGAGCAGGATCAACAAAGCCTGGAGGTTGATAGACATACACCTCCTCTTCAATAGTACCGATATAAAATGCCACTCTTTAACTCCATTGGTAGACAATAAGTAAATCCCATGTATGATGCAAAGGCTAAAAAAATCCAATGGCTCTTAATTTTTGGCAACAGGTGCAAAAACACTCATCAAAATCTAATAACCTTTCTCCTGTCTAAACCCTTAGTGCTACAGTCGTGCTTTGTTTTTCACAAAAATACTTATCTCATCCCTCTTATTCCTGAAGACCCACTTTGTGCCAATTACCTTTTTCCCATAAAGCAAATCAACAAGTACCCAAACCTTCTGTAGTTTGAACTAAAGTAATTCCTCTTGCATTGCTTCAACCCAGCTTCATTTTGTAAAGGCTTGTGATATAGTCTTGGGTTCTTCTTGAGAGAGAAAACATGCAAACAAATAGTTCTGATGATCCTTGTGATTTGTTCTGTTCTGTTTGTGAATGTAACTTACCAAGGCTTGTTTGCCTAAGAATGCCTTTTTAAACTATCCATCTGTTTGAACTGCTGATGTAGGACTCCTAGAATTTTGTCATTTTGGAAGATCCTTATGAATTCTGAGTATGGAATAGACTACTAGCAATGGTGTTATCACATGTTTTGAAATCAGCCAACTAGCAACCCACATCTTCATCATCATCCATAAGCTCTATTGAATAATCCATCATTTGGAAAGTATCAGAAGCATCTTCCAAGTCAGGCATATTTTGATCAATGTATCAGCATTAGGGAGAGTAGATGCATCAATAGGTATTTTTCCTCCAAGATAAATAAATGATGATTCGCCAGCATTTATCCCTATGGGAGTACTAGCAATACTAACAGATGGCCTATTAGTACTAACAAATGGCCTATCAGTACTAACAGATGGCCTATCAGTACTAACAAATGGCCTATCAGTTACTATAGATGGTCCTAAATCAGTACTAACAGAATGCCCTATCATACTAAACAATTGCCTATCAGTACTAAGTATGTTAGTACTTGTAGCCTGAGCTGCCTTCTTTTGAGATGCAATTCTCCTCTTTTCTTCCTCAAAGGCTTGTCTTGAAATATCATCCATAGCTTTATCAGCCAATTCTTGAGTAACCATCTTCTCAAGTTCATCTGCTAGTCATGTGATTTTCAATTTCTTTCATTTGATGTTGTTCTTCCTTGTCAGTAGCATCTTCTGTATCTTGTACATCATTATCTTTAGGAGAACTTTCAGAAGGTTTTTCATGTGCAGCTGGAGGAATATCTTCTACTGGAATCCTTGTCCTATGAGGTTGTAGTGGAAACAGTATGTTTTCCTGAGTAGGTCCTGTACCTTTTCCTGATGAACCTGCAACATAAGAATCTTGTGTACCTGCATCCACATTAACTTGATTTTCTACACTAACAGGAATATAGTTCATTGAATTAGTGAGAAAATCAAGATCAAACATCCAATTAGGACCAGTTCCTATCACATTTGGTTAATCTTCAATAAAATTGATGTTCAAATTCTCTTCTACCCTTTTGGTTCTTTTGTTGTATACTCTAAAGGCTTTACTAGTGGTAGAGTATCCAAGCAAATAACCTTCATCAGATTTCCCATCAAATTGTCCAAGGAATCTACAGGTGTTTAAAATGGTCAAAGGCACCCAAAATTCACATAAAACTAATCCTAGGTGACGTTACCTATTATAAGTTTATAAGGTGTCTTAATTGAGGTTTTGGTCACTATACCCCTAATCAGATACAGAACAGGCAGTATTTACTAGCCCTCTGCCCAAAATGGGATAGGTAAAAGTGAGTCTGCAAACAAAAGTTTTTTTAAGCTGCCTTAAATTAGTTCCAGTTTTTCCTTCCTGCAACACCATACTGCTGTAGAGTTCTAGCCACGCCTAAACACCCTTTTATTCCTTTATTAAGCACAGAATTCATTCATACATGTTCTTAAACTCTGTCCCATTATCACATCTAATGATTTAACATATGATTCAAATTTGTTTTCTAAGCCTATGATAAGATTACAAAGGATTTCAGATGTTTCATCCTTGGTAGCTAAGAAAAATACCCAACTAAATCTGCTGAAATCATCAGTCACAACCAAGCAGTACCTTTTCTTGTTAATACTTTCTACAGAGACAGGTCCAAATAAGTCCATATGAAGTAATTCTAAGGGATTTCTGATGATTCTTTCTAACTTGGCCTTACAAAGCGCCTTGTGTAGCTTACCCTCTAGCAGACTCACACAAGTGTGGTCATTCACAAAAACTTTTGAAGGTAAACCTCTAACTAGGTGACCTTTAACAAGTTTGTTTATATTTTTGAAATTCACCAATGAACCTAATCTCGTTTGTTGCCCATAATTTAGACTCATATGTTGTTGCATTTACATATAAATAGGTTATACCTCCAGAGGGAACAATGTTCTTTAAGTCCAAGCCATACACATCATCCTTTCTAGGAGCTCTAAGTACAACTTGACTTTCATCAAGAAGCTTAAAGCTAGGAGACAAGATAAGGCATTCAGACTTAGTAAAAAGGATACTATTTTTCTTGTCACACATTTGTTCTTCATCCAGGCTTTGTGATGTGTGATAAGTGGTTTGACTCCTTTCTTTAGCTTCTTAACCTGAGCCT
This sequence comes from Tanacetum coccineum, assembly GCA_026074375.1. NCBI lineage: Eukaryota > Viridiplantae > Streptophyta > Magnoliopsida > Asterales > Asteraceae > Tanacetum > Tanacetum coccineum. The sequence goes on from BQNB010211100.1 coordinate 6,976, forward strand.
TCAAAGCTTTAATTTCTTTAGCCTGAGCTAAGACTTATGTACACAAAGAGATACAAAGATCATATACACTTTGGAGTGTCAGGCCATCCTTATTCCCGGATAGGGATCTATCACTGGATTACTGACCTCCATGATTCCCACCACTGCATGATCCTGTAACAAGATCTCTGGATTGCCCTGCACAAAAAGTAAGAGAATTAGTATCTCTTAGGGACCTAAGCCATTACAGACTTGGAAATCCCTTTTAGGTCAACATACTCAACCTTCTTGAGCATGAATGATCCACTGTCTTTGGACACATGATCCAAGTAATTTCCCTTAGGCCTCCAAACCCACCTTGACTTTTTAAGGTCAGTATCCATCTTACCCTTACCAGTATTAACTATTACTCTTGTCCCAGCAGTAGTCATATTTTGAACCCTAAAAGTCCCAGCAGTAGTCATATTTTGAACCCTAAAAGTTTTAACATCTTGTTTTAAATCTTTGGGTCTAAAAGCTGGTTTTGTGTAGTAAGACCTCTTGATAGGTGAATATGAGCCTCTTGGTCTTACATTGTCCATTCTTGGGTAAATTAGTCTAATAGCACCACTAGTTTGTGCTATTTTTGGGGCAAATGGTCTAACAGTACTAACAGGCCTAGCAGTACAAACTGGCCTAGCAGTACTAACTGGCCTAGCAGTACTAACTGTGTGAACTGCTCTTTTCTCATTTTGCTTAACAGGAATAGTCAAACCTGTTTTTGTTAGTACTCCTGATGGGACAAAGGTCTTTCTTAAATGAGGGTATTTCAATTTATTTGAAAATTTTTGATGATTAACCCTTTTAGCATTATCCCATACTGGTTTGTTCACCCTTGGACCAGTATTGACCACATTTTTCAACTTAGGCTCTTGACTCTTTTTGTCATGAAAGTTACAATCTTTAATCAAATGGTCAGTACTTTTACAAACAAAGCAAGCTTTTATTTTCTTAAATCCAATTCCTTGTTTCTGAAAAGTTTGACCAATTTTATCAACTCTAGGTTTAACTGTCTGAGATTCATTAGTCTTAACAGGACTAACTATTTGCACTTCAGACACATCATCCTCATCATCTGAGTTCCAATCCTCAATGATAACCTTATCTCTGTTAACTGATTCATAGACTGTCTTAGGTTTTTGAGTATTTACTTCATTTGTTTTACCTACAGTCTCACTTGTTTTAGTATTAAGATCAGTTGTTTTTGACTCAATGATTTTCTTCCTAATGGCATATTCATCTAAACCTGCAAATGATATGTCAGCTCTTGGGGTTAAGAAGTTCCCTGTTATAGGAGGGGGAACAACATGATACCCATCTGCTTTGGAAAGCATATCATTAACTGGTGTGGACTCTTCATCACTAGATCTGACATCAAAAACACTCAAACTAATCTCACTATCAGTTTCAGAATTGTTACTCATTTCATTCAATTGTGTGCCATATCCTAAACCAGTTTTATCTCTAGCACTCATTTGACTGTTGAGTAATTCATCTAAATTCTTGGACGATTCTTCCCATTTTTCTATCTTTAGTTTCAAATCATCTCTTTCCTTAACAACCTTTTCTAATTCTAGATTAAGGTTGTTAATTTTTATTTCTCTGCATTTAAGCTCATAGTTTTGAAACTCATATTTTTCACCCCAAGCCAATTCATTCTTTTCATGAACAAGTATCCTGGATTCTAGTGACTCTAAGGCTAACTCATAACCCTGAATTTCTAGTCTTGCTCTGCTATGTTTTTCTCTTTCACTATCATAATTCTTTTGAAGAGTTTTAAAAGATTCAAGACATTGTTTAGAACATTTTTGTACCTCATTGTCAGAAGAACTTGATGAGCTTGAAGAAGAGATTGCCATTAAAGCATAATTAACTGGTTCATCAAAATCATTGCTCCAATCATAGCCTCCTAGACCATCTTGAGCCACTAGTGCTTGTGATGAAGGTTCATTTGTTGTTGCATTCCTCCTGCCATTATCATCATTAGATCTTTTCCCTTGGTTTCTTCCTGATTTGCATTCCTTAGCGAAATGCCCTTTCCATACAATTGTAGCACTTCCTTTTGACTTATCAAAGGTAACAGGTTGTTTTCCTTTGAAATCCAAGTTTCTTCCTGTCTTCTTAACGAATCTCTGCACCCTGACAGTCAACATGGCCACCTGTTGTCGAATATCCAATTCTTCCAAGTCATCTTGATCAATCTGCTGCAAATCCTCATTATCAAGTGGAGGACTGGTTGCCTGATGTGCAAAGAAAGAGCACACTACTTCATCAGCACCTGGAGTAGATGAAACCTGATTTGATGAACTATTTCCTCCAGCAGTATTAACACCAAAATTTCCACTGGCAGTACTAACTTCATTAGTGCTGCTAGTATTCTCAGAGGAAAGAAAAGCCAAGTTCTGAGAATTAGATGTGGAACTTGAAGACCTTTTCATCTCATCTTCATAGACTCTAAGGTTGTTGTAGAGATCATCAATATCAACCTGATCTATGTCTGGCTTATTTCTCATGATTAAGGTAATTTGACTCCATGAAGGAAGAAGGCTTCTTAGGAACTTTTGGTTGATGTCTTCCTTTGATACTGTAGCACCATGAACCTCCAATTGACTTATGAGTTTTTGGAACCTGTCAAAAGCCTTATCCAGACTTTCATTTGATGCAGTGGTAATGGGGGGGGTGTTGGGGGGGGGAAGGTTTCAAACTGATGTATTAAACATGTCTTATGCATACTTTTTGGATTCTTTCATTACCTTCAAATCTTAATTTGACTGCACCCAGAAGAATCCTAGCATCAGGGAACATTATGAAACTTAAGAAGATACTCATCAAGTATTGCTAAAAGCAATATGCTCTTAACTCTTTCCTGATTCCTTTTGGTAGCCAGTTGTTTGGCAGTTTTAGGAGCAGGAGGAGCAGAAGGACCAGATTGTTCTCCTATTGGTGCAGGCTCTTCTTGGAGATCTCCATTGACAATTATGTCCCATAGGTTATGATCTGTGTGACAGATATATTGTTGCATTCTCATGCTCCAAATATCATATTCTCCCTTCTTGATGATAGGGATTTTCATTGCTGTTATAGTTGGTAAAGGAGTGTCTTGTTCTGCCATCTTACTGGTTTGACTGGTTTGACTGTAAATCTGCGTCAAATAATGGAGTTCTTCTTATTTAGAGTTTCCACACAAGCTTTGATACCACTTGTTGGATCCCTTACTGAATAGATCTTGA